>VZUI01058609.1:0-27285 GCA_013401135.1 Cettia cetti
ACCCCCCCCCCCCCCCCCCCCCCAAAATAAAAATATTTGATCAGGAACACAGCATATAGAAAGAGAGATTACAGAGCTCAGTGCTCATTTACACTCTGTCTATCTGTTGGTAAGAAAGAAGTATACCCTGGTGGCTGTGCTAGGACAGACAAACATAAAGATAAAAGGTATATTTCTACTTAAAATTGAAAAGGGAGGAAAAAAGTGGTACTTTTTGTTTCAGTCTTGCCTATATCTAAATTTTTTAGCTTGGTCTGGGGATTGCTAGTTGTGTTTTTGTGATGTATACTTAATTGTTTTATTCAGACAGATGAATTTGTGTCAGCTCATCACAACAGCCCGTCTCATGCTCATTTTTGCTTTAGTTGCTGTCAGCCTCTCAATATTGCTATGGTTTTTATCTGGAAAACACATCTCTAGTAGCACTTCACAAAATTGCTCTCTCTTCTTTTCTCTAATATTCCATGATTTATTTCATTTGGAAGCAAGGTAGGGGCAGGTTTTACAGAGCAAAATGAATGGGAATGGGAATTTATTGAGCAACAAAATGACTACTTGGAATATTGCCTTTGCCTGAAAAGTGTCAGTAAATTCAATTTGCAGCCAGGGAACGTCAGACTCTTTTCCTTCCACATTTCATGGAATGTGCAGTGGAGCTGCTTGCCCTGGAATAGAATCCCTTAGTTTTCAGTTTTGCCTGTGGCATTGTTAAGGATATTTGAAAGTGTTTCAGGGAGGAATCCCTCAAATATTTCAGTATTTCAGGGAACAACAGTTGGGGAAAGAGAAAATATCCAGTCTGAATTTCTAGCATGTTTGCATTGCAGTGCATGATTGTCCCAGTTCTGGTTTTTTACTGGGAGGTGCCCAGAGATTTCACTTGTTAGTTCCTCTAGAGACTTCTCCAGTCTCCTTCCTCTCTTCCACATTGCTTGCCTTGTCCTTTTGGCTCTTTCTGCCTTGCTAGTCAAATATATCTATTTCACCCTCCTCTAACTTATCTATTAATATTCATTCCAGTGGGGGAAAGCAAAATGATGCTTAAAGCTAGGCTGCATTTTAAAGAAGCCTCATAAATTGAGTAGCACAAATAGCTAGTCCATGAACTTACCATTTTTATCATGTATATTCTGCTGTTTTAAGCACAGTCAGGGCTACAGTTGAAAAATTGAAGTTTTTAACACCTAATAAAGAATGTGTGAAGAGTTTCTGTATTTATAATTTTATTGATTATTTTGAATTAATCAAAACTGAATAAATGCATTATTGAAGAAAATCATTAACCAGAAAAAAGAGAAATGTCACTACAAAAATTAAAATCAGGAGCCAGACTAGGCATCTTTATCTCTTTCACTTTAAGGATATTTTTATTGATACTCAGCTCTAATCTTTCCTCTTAATTTGATTATTCTATAGCTCTTGGACTTCTTTCATTTTACTCTCCTCTTTCTCCCACGCTCCTTATCTTGTAATATAAATTATTTGAAGTAACTGTAAGTATCAAAGATGTCTCATTGCAGTAGGCTGGTCTCTTCTCCAAGCCCCTCCTATCCCTCGTGCTCCCTCACTGCCCCGTCCCCGGAGCTTCTGGCTGCATGGGCTGCATGCAGCCCTGAGCTCCCTCCCATGGGCTGGGCTTGGACAGGTGGAGCTGATGGCAGAAGTGAGCATCACCCGTCACATGAGCTGCTAAAAAATGGGTCATTGTCTCTCTTTATAGGACAACATCATTCCTCGAGCAGATCCAAATCCCAGGGGAGGTATTTTGCATTTACATCATATTGCAAGTACTCAACACCTGCACATTCTTTATATTAGCTGGGAATCTGTATCCGATGGCTCTCTGGTACCCCAGAGCTTAGCAATTTATCAGAAAACATTTTCTTAGGTCACAGTTTTCCCTGGATTAATGTCGTCAGTTGTTTGGATTTATTAATGTTTGCCATAGACACTACCCAAACACTCAGGTAGATGGATATGTATTCACAGATGCAAATGTAATATTAGGTTCAATAGTGTGTTAAACCAAGAGACTGCTAATAAATTCAACAAAGCCTCAGAATTTAGTATATCAGTATATTTCAGTGCTAAGGCTGGTGTTCAAATATCATCTCTAAGTTGTCAAAGAATCGACCAGAACCTTTACTTGCCATTCAAATAAAAGCATATGTTGTTTTCAAACGGTTAGATGGTTGTGTTTTCACTTCTTAAGATACTTTCTCACATTCCATTCTCCTTGAATTTTATTTGCATTCTGATGAGACAAAAGAATCAAAATAGACTTGCAATGTTTCATGCAGTCATGAAACAAATATCAGAAGTTTGGCTGAGAAAATGGTTGTGATAGTATTTCTAAATTAAAGGATTCAGTGGTGTTTGAATAGGCAGGTAAATTTCTGACACTTAACAGAATCAAATCCCTAGAAATTCACATTTTCATTCTGTTCCAGCAGGATTTAAAGCAAGGCATTATTAATTAACAGAATCTTCTCATAGGTTCACAGGAAAGGAATAATAATTAAAAGAAGTTGTTAGTTGTTAGACAGATTTTCCATGATTCACAGAAGACTCTATGCACTTCTTCAGGTAATGTCTCTTCAAGTAAGTACCAGAATTTTAAATTGTTGATTTCACTAAACTCTTCTATGACAAGCAATTGTGTTTGCCTTGTCAGGAAACATGCACAGCAAGGTTTGTCTTGTGTTAATAAGATTGTTGCCTGCGAATGAGGCAGTGGCGACCTGGTTTAGAGCGAGACCACGACAAACTTACAAACTGGCCAGACAGATCGCACATCACACCAATATGATGAATGGCGAAATGTGTTTATTTCCCGTGGGAGCGCTCTTAGATAGCTTCGGAGTGCCCACGTCACTTCCTTCATGGTTAGGTAGCTTGGCACGTCATGGAGGGGAAGGGGCCATGGGCTTCTCATAACAACCCGAAATCTTCCGAACGTTTTTTGGCTAACTACATAAGATAAAGAACACTACAAAATAATTAGAAGCTGGAAATCATTCTTCAGCCTTCTTCAGAGTCTGAACACAGTATTTTTTTTCCTCCTTGAAAAAACTCAGTGTTTTGGTCTAGGATGGGGAACACAGCAGCCCACTCTAAATAAAGGAGTACATTTCCCTAGCCTACCCAAACAATTTCTCCACGGAATCATTTTAAAAATGAGCTTGTTTCTCTCAGTTCAATGATAGACATGCCCAGAAGGTGTCAGGCTTCCTCTGTCTTGGGGAGCTGCTGTGGGTAGCAGGAGGCAGGCAATGTAGTGCCCCTGGAGATGCTCAGCACGCCCTGTACTGGCTCCAGCTGCTGTCCCAGGAAGCCATGGATTTCCCTGCCGCTCCGCATATTTGCCAGCTACACACAGGTATTTGAATGCAGTGCAAGTTGTGACTCAATGAGCCTCACAAAAGTGTCCAGTGCTCTTTGATATATCCTAGAAAACTGAAGGCAGTGGGACTAGAAGATGTGAACACAGGCAGCTAAACCTATGTTCATAGCCCTGCCATAGCCAGAATGACAGCATTGCCTCTATTTAGGCAACTAAGCTCCTTCTCAGGGTGAGATTTAGTTTGCCCAAATCTGCATTTGTAGCAGGTTAGAGTGGGATTCATCTCACCTGAATTTACGAAACTGGTTCTCTTGCCTAAACTTAGGCCTTTAAGTTTCATTCAAGGTTCTTGAGACCATTCCATGCGGACAATGAATTGCCAGTCTGGAAAGGATGCAGGGCTCTGCAGGTCCTGTGTCATGTCTGCTGGCTCTGGGCAGATGCCTTGGCTAACTTAAAATGTTTCAAGTGATGCCAGACAGCAACATGTAGGCATCTGAACAAACCCCTTAAACTTGAAACCTAAGCAACAGAAGAATTTTAAAGAGGCTGCACTGACAGTTTGTAAACCTAGTATGAAGTCTTAGACTCCACTGAAGGAATTAGAATAAGCCAAACTAAAAAGGAGAAAGAGACCCCTCTAATTTTCCAGATCCCACAGTTCTTAAAGACCCAGAGGGATTTACACTTTAAGACTCCTGGATCATGGACAGTCTTATGCAAAAAACACCCCCAAAACAACAGAACAAAACAAATCCAAAACCAAAACAAAAAATCCAACCAAACAAAAACAAAACAAACCCAAAGCAACACCCCCCCCCGCAAAAAACAAACAAACAAACCAACAAACCAAAAAGGTGTTTAACAGTTTCAGTAAAATACTACAATTAAATTAGCTCCTAATATAATTGACTTAGATCTAAGAAGTAAGTAAAAATAACAAGAATGTATAATTTTTAGAAGAATTTAATGTATAGGCATAGAAAGACCTCACCTTTTGCAAAAGAATAAATAAAGGACACCTGCCTGAAATTTATCCTTAGATGTCATGACTTTGGACACTTCCACAATGTTTTTCACTTCTCTGACAGATTTTAGGGGAATATGGCTGGCAGATAAATGTAGCTGAAAAAAGAATGTTGTAGAATGAAGTCCTCATAATTTATTTTAAAGATTCATTTTACCTCATGATTCTCCAGTAGCTGACAATCATAGGATTAACACTGTTGGTCTGCAGAGAGTACTTTTTGTTCTGCAGACAAGAAGCCACAAGAGGTGAGGCAGGTACTTACTTCAGATATTTATTGTAGTCCATCAGAGAATATCAAATACCTGTTTCTAAACCACTAATATGCATTGCCTTCCTAGTGTGAGTGAAGGGTGATGGGAATGAGAAGAACGGAGGAACATGATTTAGATTTAACAAAACTTGGATAAAAATGATTTGGACAATTTTAAGTCAGGACAGTTATAGTTTTATTCTTTATATGGGAAAGCAATCTAACAAAACCAATACCATAAAAATAGCTAGAATGAATAAGGCATGTCAAAGTCTTCACTGAGGTGTCAATTAGATATATACATACAGTACTGAATATTAAGTAACAGTGTAAAAGATAGTCCCACACTTTATTTCTGTTGTAACTATGAACTTGTAAGTGTCACCAGTGTTTGAGAGATAGACACCGAGGATATAAACACAGATTGAAGTGGTTAGTATCAAACTTGTTAGATGCACTTTTCCTGGTACTGGAACCAATGGCAAACTCTCACTAGCTTCACTGGGAGGAGGACCAGAGAGGCTGGGGAAGGTGTTTCTGATCCTCCATTGCATAGTCCTCACACAGCATAAATTACATTGTCCAGGTTGCTGGAACACTTCTAAACTTTGAATTTAAATGAGTTACATTGGGAAGTCTTAATCCATACACTTAGTTACCTCACCAAAAATAACTACTTCTCGTCACCTAACTCTCATACTCGGATTAATGGACTGAGTACAAAACACCTATTATGGCATTGTGCATGTATTTAAAGAGTTCTAAGATGAAGATGGCATTGAATCGTTCACAGAGCTTGTCATGCCATAATGCCAGACCAAGAATACTCTTTACTGTCAACAGAGAGAAGTCAGAGCAACATACAGTATATATAGCTACAGCCAGCAGAAAGAATGTGCTTCCCTGTTTCTGTTGATTGTATAGATAGTTGAAATCTCATGGCACTGGGAAGCAGAGAGTTTTGACTCTCTCTTTATTTTCTTGATGTCATATCTCACATCTCCTGTTGCTGCAACTGGATACCTATAGTAGATGGTATGCAAGTAACTTCGTGTGTTTCATCAATAAGACTTCCCTGAGGAGCAGTCTGGTATTTTTTAGCTGAGCTATTGCTCTCTCTGCACAGAGAGTTTGTGAATTGTGGGTTCCATATTCTAATGCTTTGTCAATTACGGCAAGATTCATATAAAGGTCAATATATCTTGTTGAACTCGGAAAATCTATTTATTTCTTATTATGAAGACAACTGGAAATATTGTGTTTTCTGACATTTTTAACACAATGTTTATGTGGAGATTCATTGATAAGGACTTTGCTGTGATTTTGAAAATAATATAATTTAGATCTAACAATCAAAGCAAACTCTCATGTAATGATCAGAATTTTATGTAATTGTGTCTTAACAAAAGAAAACTCTGGCTAGTAGTCAGTGACAATCAATTACACTTTCCAACAAGCCATTGAAAATTTAAAATATGCACATGAATAAACAGTAGAATAACACTAAGAGAGAAATAACTTGCCTTACACTGTCGCCAATGGAAATACATATTCATTAATATATGTATACTATGAAGCAGGGAAACTAACAAGGTACAATCTGTCTGAAAAACATTATGTGGATAACGTTTGCAGGCAAAAGGCAGGGCAAATAAAATTAATCTTTAGGAATGCTAGTTATTGTTTGTCTGTTACAGAACATTACAATCCTATTCTAGCTCTCAGATATGTTGTAAGCACTAAAAAAAAGATTTTTCAGTAGGCAGCAAAAGAAGTATTGATCTGAAAAATAAAATATATGGCTTTCTCAAATGCCTTTGTCTACTAACATAATATTGCACCAGGCAAAATTGCCTTGGCTGAGCAGCAAGGTCTTCTATATGTCTATATTTCAGGAAGATACAATACAAAAAATGAGTTTAATAGGAGGACATTCATTATCTGGTAGTAATTTAAAGGTATATGAAAGAAGCAGATCCAGCTCTACATATATATATATATATATATATATATATATATATATATATATATGCACACACACACATATATATGCACACACACACATATATATGCATGTAAATAACTGATAATACAACCCTGCCAACAAAATATCCCTGCAGTCAAACTTTTCTTACTAATGAACAGAAACACAACATTTTATGTATTAACTGTTCTATGATTTTCAAATACCATCTTTTACATGAAAAACTATGAGAGAAACGAGCTTATGAAACACAGAATTCATTATGAATCTTGAGGGAAGAAATGGTATTTACATTACTGATCATTGTTTTGTGAAAACCACATTAGCTGTCGTGTACTGGACTTACTAAAGACTCAGGGGGAAATAGAAAAGCAATGGGCTGAACAGTACCGTCTGAGATTGCCTGGAAAATGTCAAATACTTCCCTTCTTTTTATCCACAGGGAAATCTGAATGCATTTCTACTAATCAAAACTTCCTGGAGGAAAGTATGTGGAGAGGAAAGAAATGAAAAAAACCCAATTGCTGCAGGGGTAATCCATTGGGTATTGTGTCATGTCATTCTTGGGTGATGGACAGTGGCTGTATGATTATAAATCTGTAATTCATTTAAGGGGGGCCAGATGATATCATTAGAAGTAAGAGCCACTTTTCATGCATTATGAATACACTTTTTAAAAAAACTCCACCAACTGGGATGATGGTTTTGATCACCAGTATTTTACCCAACTCATTTTTAAAGAACATCCTTCCATAAATGTAGAAAAGTCATCATCTAACAATTATTGTAGCCTGAAAGGAAGGAAGTAGGGGTTCCAAAAAGCTTGGTGGGCTTCTATAAGTCTTTTTTTTTTTTTTTTTTTTTTTTTTTTTTTTTTTGTGTACAAATAGAAAGCAAGGAATAATGAAATTTTTGTCAGTAAAGCCCCAAAATACCATCTAGGTTGCTGTTTTTATCTGAAAAGTTGTGGGTTCTATGTGTTCCTTATTAGTAGCAGCAGATGTTGTCAAATTAAGTTCTGCACACTCACTCTTTTCCAGTTATTTCAGAAAATTTCAACAGCACTTATAGAAACACAAGGTATAAATATATTTAAAGCACAAGTCCCTGCCTGGGACTCTTCTCATTAGGTCTGTGTCGAGTATTGTGGTAAATGGAGACTTTCCAATACTCTATTATAGCACATGTGCTTGAAATTTACTGTATTTGTAGAGATACATATATGTGTGTATATGTATACATAAGTGTACATAAAGGTAGAGAGATGTATCCTCACATGCACTGTGTGCACATGCCATTCCCAGAAATGCAGAAGAAAAACAAAACAAAGTGGAAGAGCAGGAGGCCTAGAATATTGGACTGAAATGGGTGCTTCACAGCTAGGGCTTTTGGTTTCTGCCACATTTCAAGTACCAACCCCCCAAGAAGCATTCTGGGGAACGAAAAAGAATTTCCTCATTATGGAGTCTCAAGAGATCGTGGGGGATACAGATGAAGCTGTGCTTAATTATTGTTCAGCTTTTAATGAATTATTTCTGTCATATCACTCAGCTATTTTTAAGAGGTGTGTTAGTGGTTTGTCAGTGTTGACCTGTAGGTATTAACCTTGTTTTCTCTACTGACCTCTTTTCACTGATGCAGTAAAGGCTGAGATTGACAAACAACTAAGTGCATTAATGATTAAACCCAAAGGGTATCTTTATCGCAGTTCCTCACTCTTTGAGGCACTGCATTAATTTGCTTTCTGTCCTTTGGCCATGTGCATCATAATCCTTGCTAACTGTCTGAGCTGGCTTTAGCTCTGTGTACTGCTTTTACCAGCCTTGCAAAGACATCTGGGATTTCAGAAAAGACCTGTTTGAGCTCCATCCCTTGTGCATATGTGCATTGAAGGCAGTCTCCTTTCCTGTTTGAAATTAGAGTATTTGACTGCTTCCTATGTCTTATAAGTAAGAATACAGACACTTCAGCATCAGGCAGCATTCAGAACAATGAGTGCATGTTGGTTGTACAACTGGTTGCTCCAGGGTTGGTTTGGCCCAGAAACAAAATCGTTGTACTGTGACTTCTTCAGGTGGAATTCCTCTCCAGCCTTCTCACTCTATCCCTGGAGTGAAGAAGAGGCATTGTTGGGCCAACAAAAAAAAAAAAAAAAAAAAAAAAAAAAAAAAAAAAAAGCACAAGAGAGAATCTGGGTGGAATTTGGGCCTCTCATCTCACTGATGGCATCTACCTCCAGGCACTTAAATGAGATTTCTACATGACAAACCTGGCAGCCTGGGCTGGGAAGGGTCCCAGGTGTGGAGACTGACTGCTGACTGACTGTAGAGATCTACAAAGACAATGTGCTCCCTGAAGTGCTTGCTGGGATGATCCGAGGCCCTAAGTTACAGATGATTTTCATCAGATGACATGAGAGGAAACAGAGTCAATTGTAAAGGACTGAGAGGATGTAGGCATTGCCCATCAGGAAGGTCTTGGTGCTCTTGGCACTGTCACCACTTCTTGCTTCCAAGCTCTCAGTCTACAAGTGGACTGAAAGTGCATTCACAGCTAATAAAGCAGAGCTTTCATTGTCTCTCTGTTACAGTCACTAATCATAAGACTGTATATGATTGCAGTGGAAAGAAAAGTCTAGTGCTGCATCTGAAGTATTTACTATAAAAGGCTATATACAGAAATAAATTCAATTGCATTAGCCCTACAGAAAGTGATTTAAGGCATTTTGAACAAAAAAATCAGGTTCTGTGAGATCTGTTTCACAAATGTATCAAAATGATTGTATATATTTTTCTATTTCTGTCTTTTTATGTTGTACAATGCTTCTCTGAAGTCACAAAGCCATAAAGAATCTTTCTCTTAAAAATTCAAACTCTTCCCTGATATACTGCTATATATACACACACACTGCCATATGCTGCTAAATATACTATCTTTGTATGTAGTGCTTGGAGGTGGGAGAACTTGGAATTTTTCTCTAGTTTTCATTTTGATTGGAAACCCCCAAATTTGAAACTACCATTTAGTTTCAGGTATGAGCTATAAATTGGTTTTGGGTTTTTGTTGTGCCAGATTAAGCTGAAATGTTAGAACCAGATCAGTAGAAAAGCAGGTTTAAAGTTTAATAATATTTTTTCAACCCTATCCTATTTCTGTCTAATACTAATTTTATTCTGAAGTTGATTTGCATTCAAATACCATCCTCATAAATTCACATTTATCTATGTTAAATACTAATCTAGAAATATAGCATAAAAAACAGAGCTAACAATTTGCATGCTTTCAAGCAATGTTCCTATGTCTGGAGTCATAAAAGTTTAACAAACATGTATAAATGTCAATTGATACCCAAATCAAGAAATCTGACCTACTTATACAACACACCTTCTTTGAATTTGATAAATGTAACAAACTTAGTGGAAAATGAAATGATGTTGCTCATCAGCAAAAGAAAGTAACCTGGAGGGAGTCTGTCTATAAACGTCCATCAATTGATTTAGTTTACTTGCCTGAACATCTGAATATGAAATCCTCACTTGTAGATTTGTGTTCAGATTAGGCAGAAGTTGAAGAAAAGCATCAGAATATTTCAGAGATGCAAATTCTCCTTTCTTCCCCCTCAAGTACACACACACATTCACAAATTTTTTACAAAATATTCTTGGAGCTTGACTCAACTAGTAGCATGGAGCTGATATCTGAAGTCATCTGACTATACTTTGGGCAAAATTTTGAGACAGATCATCACTCTGTAACTCTTAAAAAAAACCCCTAAGATCAACCAACTGCTTAAAAATCTTCAGCGTGATCTTAAGACTGAAACAATTTATCTGTAGTTACATTACACGCCTACAATGCAATATATACCTGTAGCCGATGTGTGAAGTAAATGAAATGAAGCCTAAAATGTTAACCTAAAATGAAATGAAAATAAAAATACCCAACACTAGACCTCAAAATAATCAATTACAGAAGCAATATGAATTGTTTCCAGAAGTTGTTGCCCATTCAGTTAATCTTGCTATAGAATATTCACAAGTTCTTTGGCATTGGCCTTGTTGGCTCATCAGCATACCGTACAACATCAAAGCAGGAATTTCGGGCTATAGCTAAAAGAAAGAAGTAGAATTTTGCCACAACTGAATGAATAACCCAAAACATAGTGTATAAGCTATAGTTATAGATGGAAAAAAGAGTCAGCAGGATTTATGTCATATAATCAAGAACATACACCCATACAAGCATGTTTAGGATAGAGAATAGAAGCTAAAGGTGGGGTTTGATAAAGCTCAATAGAAACCTCCCAAATAAGTGAGCCAAATCTCCTTGTTGCTGTCTACCTCTGTCTGAAAATAGAAGCTGTAGCTTCTACCAAAGGCACAGATAGAAAATCCAGTGAGCTAAAAATGACAGAAAAGAGTTCAGCCTGCAGAAGAAAATTGTCATAGCCACACTGGTGACTCAAAGACAGGTAGGACATGTGAAGCATTAGTTAGAATTATTTATCATCAGGAAACACAGATATGGCAATTTTTTTTCTTTAATGGACTAACTGAAATGATCAAATACTTATTTTGAAAGATTTTCAAGGCCAGGATGATAGTTTGAGGTGAGGAGTGAGGAGAGGAAGGATGAGAAGGAGCACTGTCCACCTGTAACCTGGTATTTGGGGTATTTAATGGAACATGGGAGACCTCTAAGAAGCTTAGAGAGTTAATGGGGTCCGGGCTTTTTCCAATGCCTCCTCTGAATGTCATTTTTAGACTGGAGAAGAAAACTTGCTAGATACATAGTGAAACTGAGTAATTTTTATGAGACATGTGAACAACTTATGTGACTAAATAACACTTCTTAAAATGAAAAATGAACTATTGAGACACAGAAATCTGTTTTAGGTAGTAAGCAGACTCTGAAAGATACAGAATTAGTCTACCAGGAAAATGAGAAGAGAGAGAGAAATTTTGCAGCAGACTACCAAAGCACTGTTGACTTGTGAAGCAATATTTGCGCCTTTGCTATGTCCATGAGTAGATGGTTATAATCAGGCTACAGTGAAAATTCACAGGCAGTAGGTTGAAAAGAGCTGGACAGATGTGAGGAGCTCCAGCTGTAGCTCACCTGATCTTATTGTTAATCCTCCACAGTCATATATATCTGCTGGGTCTCACTATTGAAGTTACTCTGACCTGCTCACTCCTCAACTGTCTTTCCATTTATCTTGGAAAAACAAACTCCATTGTTGGCAGGGACAACTTGCTTCCCTAGGAGGCTCCTTGCTTCAGGCAATCTGTGTTGGGGCTCAGGAGAGTCCTGGAGAGCTACAAAAGACCTGCAGGAGGTGAGAGAAGGAGAGTTGTCTAAATGGCTAGCTTCCCACTTTGAAGAAGTCAAATTTCTTTCTAACTTCCTCAATGCTTGGAACTGAAAGCCACATATTCTTTATCACTTTCATGGAATAAAATCATACTGATTTATGTTTTAGTGGGAGTAGATTTGTCTTCCCTGGAAATTTGACTTTAAAAATCTTCAGAAATGCTGACAGATGGACCTCCGCTATATCTAAGATAAATAGTTGACATTCTGTATATCTTTTTTGCTAATGATAAATGGACACACTCTTTTCCTATTCCCTCTCAAGAAAAAGACAACTCCTCTTAGTAATGCAGCTGTTCTGAGTTTAATAAACAAACTACACACCAGATGCTGCCAACTGCTGTAAGTATTAAACCGCACAGATTTCTTGATGCTAGAAAAAAGGAGGAAAAGGAAGAATTTTTTTTTCATCACTATGAAACAAAAGACTTTCATGTCTGTTATTTTGTTAATTATCAATGCTACATAATTAATTATAAAGGTGAAATAAGAGATGACTGAAATACTGATCCATTTTCTTGAAATTACTTGATTTATCTGTGTAGGCTTTAAGCTATGGACAAACACATATGACTTTCTTGAACTCCTGGACAGTACAGAGACCTCGGCTGTGGGAAAACCAGGCAGAAAGACTGCAACTGCTTTGGAGCAAAGCAGTTTGAAAACTTGCAGGTGACAATGCTAATGCCACTTCTTTTATGGACAGTGTTGTTGTTTTATTAAGAGTCAGAGATAGACCACATATTAACAGCTTCCAGAAAAAAAAAAAGGAACTTTTTGTTTTCTCCCTGGTTATAGCCAAAATCTTTGTTAACAACAAAGCTCTCATTTGCTTAGTCCCAGCAGGTGCAATGCATTTACAGCCTCATATGATGCACAATCAGAACCAGAAATTATATACTCAGCTTAATAGGAAAAGTAAATAGATGCTGTAAGTGAAAACTTCATGTTATATTGGCAAATTTCCCTCAAGTGCTTGGTTGGTTGTATTGGCCAGCAGATTTGAATAGGACAGATTTGCAAAATATTCTGACTGAATTAATTTGAGACCATCACTCTTGTCTGGTGTTAGATCTTCATTTTAAAAATGAAAGTTTTTCATTCTCCATTATGTCTCCTATACTGTTTAACAGATGAGCAAATCATTATTATCATCCTGTTACCATGGTACTCTGGTCTTTATCATTATTTTATCCAAAATGGGTCATAATTACACATATTAATATGATCCTCACACTCCACCTGAGTAGTTGTAATGAAAACATTGCCATGCTCAGTGCATCACCTGCCCCATTTTTTTTGAAAGTAGTCATTGCTGAGTCTATTATGTTTTGACAACATAATCTCAGTACTGACACTAAGACTTAGCCTTTGACTGCTGAATTTCCCTTTAAAATTATGGTTTTTTTCAATTTTATGTAATATCCATCTGTTGTTAACTCTATCCATTCTTCTCTAACAGGTTTGAACATTTGTGAGTTAATATAGTAAACATCATTTTGTGGACTTTGTAATGTGGATTTCCTCTTAATATCCATAATGAAATCTATAGAAACCTGAATAATCATTCTAAATTTTTCTGTATTCAGTTTGAATGGGTTATCTTTGGAAGCAAATTAAAAACAAAAAACACAACTTGCATCAGTGCTGTAATTTATTTTTTATGTTGAAGTAATAAAAGTTTCAGTGAGTAAGTGTAGTTACATTTGATAATGATTCAGAATCAGTTAGTAAACTGAAGGCAACTGTTGCCTGCTGAGACACTGCACACAGAGTCCACCTCCCATGAACAGCTCCAGCTCACAGAATCACAGAATGGGTCAGGCTGGGAGGGACCACAGTAGGTCATCTGGTCCAACCTCCCTTCTCAAGCAGGGTCATCCCAGAGCACACAGCACAGGATTGTGTCCAGATAGTTCTTGAGTATCTCCAGGGAGGGAGACTCCACAGCCTCTCTGAGAAATCTGTGCCAGTGCTCAGTCACATGCACAGTATAACCATTTTGCATGGAAGCAGCTCAAACTGGTTCACACATCTGTGGAAATCATTCTTCCTAAAAATCCCACAGAACTGGGATAATTTGTGCATCTGAGACTCAGATTTTCAGAGCTTTCCATGGACAGAGGTCTATGATGCCTCTTAGGGAGCTGGGATAGATCAACGCTTACCAGAATACTGAGGCACAGTTTCCTTTCTTCTTCCTCTTTTGCAGGAAATCTCTATCCTCTTTTTTCAATTTTTTTCTGATTATCTTTTTTTTGAAATGCCTAAGTTTGGCCAGAGTTCAGATAGTCTGCACTGTGTTTACAGTACTATGTACTTACTGTACTCAGTACTACAGTACTGAGCCATCAGTAGAAAAACCTGCAGAACAATGAACATGAAAAGTTTGGGGCTCATGCAAAAGCAATATTGAAATCAGTTAATATTGAAGAGAAAAAACCTCACAGGGGTCTACAGCAATGGTTATGTAATTAGCTGCATCTAATTCTTTATTAGCCTCCACTTTAAAAGAACATTACACGTGAAGGACTTCTAGATTGCGCAGCATAGAGGGTTTACACAATCAAAGCACTTTTCAGCAGGATTTAGCTCCTTTTTCTTGAACATGTAATTGTCTTCTTTATAATTTCTTAATTTGTCTGCTGCTAACAGAAGAGAAATGTTTAAATTGTGGCACACTAAAACATTACCTTAGAAGAAGAGCTATTGGATGCAAAGGATGTGCAAATAGAATCACTGGAAATTATGTAGATTCTTGCATTTATGAACATGAATGCTTTTTCTTTTCTCTCCTTCATTCCCAATTTCATTTTCTTTGTAGATTTAATAGCTCTCTTAATATCAGAAAAATGCAATGTATGAATAGTGTGTTCAACCTTTAGGGACTATTAAAGAAATGTATATGCAGTACTTCATGCAAAGGCATCTCAGTCTCCTGACAAAATATCACCATGCATAGTAGGAAAATAAGAGGAGAAATAATAATGTGGAAGACATAAATTTCTGGCAGAACTCCCTCAAGAATCACATTTTGGCAAAGATTAAGGTGGTGTGCTGTTTGAGCTGCAATTTATAAGATCCAGTTCAAGCGGAGCAGGGCAAGCTCCTCCAGTGACAAGCATCTTCAGTAAACCCCTAGTTGTTAGGGATCCCTCTTACTCCTTGTCCAAAAGTCCATGGAGGTCTGCAAATAGATGAGAGCACCCCGGACACACACCTTGACTGCACCAGCTGAAAACAGTCATCAGATCACCTACATGGGGGCCCAGGCTATCACAAAAACCTGATGAGTCTGTCAGCTCCTTTACTAGCAATGTGGAGCAAGTACAACAGAAGACAAGCATCAGAGGGATTGGACACTTTTGCCTGTCAAGAACCTTTCAGATCCAGAATAATCAGATGGAAATAGAATCGGTTACCATCGAACAAACACACAACCAGAGAAATCAAAATCAAACTTCTCCTGAAACAAAGTTTCTGAGGATGTAGAGAGGATGTGGATATGGGTAGAAAGAGATGGATCAGGGGAAGATTTTTAAAGAGTTTTCCTTGTAGAAAGCTGCATGTGCAAGTTCAGTAAAAAAATTAAGAGCAAAGATCTTCTGCTTGAGACCTGCTGTACCAGGGCAAAAGAAAAAACCTATGAGAATTGGCTTAAACTTCCTGGAGACAGTAAATGCTCAATCAGAAGACCTGCTCCAAAGGGAAACTTTGGAGAAGCAGGAAGCATTGCTATGGCCATATAAGACCTGAATGATCTGTATGCTTAGTGACACACTAATCTGGGCCCGGAAGAACAGACCACCTGTCAGGGCCAGGCTGGATGGAGCCCTGAGCAACTTTATCTTGTGAGTGGCATCCCTGCCCATGGCAGGGGGGATGGAACTAGATGATCTTTAAGGTTCCTTCCAACCCGAACCATTCCATGATTCTATGATTCCATGATGCTATCTATCATTATATTTCAAAGCAAACAAATGGGGAAGAAAAGGAATTGAATACAAGTGGCTCAAAACTTATGCTTTTTGTTATTAGACATATTATATAAATAGACTGTAAATACTTTTTGGTAAAAGTGCTTAAGTATACTTTATTCTAACGTGCTGTGTGTTTTCTATTTTAATTTCATGCCTAAATCAATAGCTAATTATAATTTGACAAGAAAAAGCAATTGCAATGAATATGCTCTACCTGCTCTGCTGTTAAATTGGAATGCGGTTGGCTGGCTTTATAGTGTTACCACGATTTCTGTATACCATTTCCAGAGTCAATGTAAAAATCAGGAAATAAATTTCTGGCAAATAATTTCAACACCACACAGAATTGCCCCAAAAATCCTTTGTCTGTGATTGATAGAAGAAGGAAGATTTTGATGTCTAATTTTGACACACAATTGTCCAGGATTTAAACAGCTTCCATTTGGGGGTCTCATGACCAGATGCAAATTAGGGAAACTCTATCCCAGACCATAACCATTTAGACAATGATTATTAAAGCAATGTATCTTTGAAGCATCTGAAGTACATTTACCATCACAATTAACATCCATACCCTCTAGGGCTATCATACAAACTGACATGCCCCCCCCCCCTCCACCAAATACACACATATGAGAGAGGTTTTCTCCACCAACCAGCAAACTTGTTAGGAAATGGACAACTAGATATGTAAAAAATTCTCTTCTTTGATTTTCATGCTCACCAGTCATTAAAGGGCTATTTTTCAGAGCAGCAAAAAAAAGAAGAGTTGGTTGACCAAACATTTTTTTCTTATAAAGAAGTGTCAACCCTGAGCTTGTAATTAAGAAGTTAAAATCTGTGATTTATATATATTTATATATATAAAAATAGATGATCATACTAAGACTAAAAAAGTGAAAGAAATCTCCATGTCAGTACTATATATTTGTTTGATTGTAAATTTTGTAGAAGAAATCCTTGTGACACTGAAATTAACTGATACAAAAGATGTAGTTAGGTGTGAAGCACACTATTGATCCGGTTGCTGTTAGTCTATTAGAGAGTTGCTGTCTTGGTAGGGTAATGGACATAGAACAAAAAGTTCTAATTGATGTCAGAACAGTAACAAAAGAAAAAAGATTACATCACAAGAGATTATTTTCTGTCTGAACCCCTGAGGGGTCAAGAGCCTTGTTTAACATTGCCATCATGGCTGGTGAGCTCACAGTGGTGAGCTAAGTGGAAAACTGACAATTCTATAACATGGATAAATCCTAAAAGAAACTAGGTGAAATCGTGCTACTACTCATATTTTTACTGGGCATTAAGATTCAAATCCTAAGCAACTGTAACATGACGTTCTGAAGCTAGTGGAGCTACTACCATACTAAAAGATAAACTTATTTTCAGCTTCTCTACCTTCATACCAATCTGATGTGGTTGGCAGATGGAGTGCAAGACATTCATTTCTGAGACATACTTTTTTAGTGTTGGGGGAAAAAATCAGCCTTCCTCCCTTTAACAGTGATCATTCTGATGACCTGAATCATCCTATAAAAGTTCCTAAAGGAAACCTGGCTGTCAGTGAAGAACGGTTGCATTTTTTTGTTCCTTTCTTGTCTTTTTTGTTTTGTTTTGTTGATATTCTGTTGAAATGCAGCTGCCTTGAGTCAGGCTTGATTCAGAAAGAAAACTTTCTTGGTTTCTTCCCCCGTCTTTTTTCTCACTGGGGAAAAACACATACTGTAAGATCCTTTTTCCCTTTTGCAGCATAAAAGGAAATGAAGCTCAGAAAGTCTCTTGTAATAAAGGATTGAGAAAGAATTCTCTCAAGAGTGGATATTGTCTTCAGAGATATCTGAAAAAAGCAGGAAGCAGTTCAGTCTGGCACCTGGTACTCTTTGGGAAAACTAAAATGGGAAGCAGGTTGCAATACTGCTGTCTTGTAGAAAACGGCAAGTGTTTGTGGCATGGTCCATTGTCCAAGAGTATAAGAAAAGAAGAAAGTTGGCTGTTTCTGTAGCTAAAACACAGTTTCTCTGATGAGATCCAGGATTATCTCCACTGTCTCTGCAGTACGAGACTGAGGAAGATGACGAGCAATGTCTGCAGTGCCCAGCTGGGCTGTGCTGCTGAAGCCTCCACCTCCCTCCTGTCCGAGTCAACAGGCGGAGCTTCGGTGGTGACGAAATCAAACTCGGTGGGACAGATGTCATCTGTACAGCCACTTCCACTGCCTGAGCCGCTGGTTTCATCACCTGGCACAAAGGAGTGAGGGAAACAATGTCAGTGCTATAGGTTACAACTTTCATCCCCTTTCTCACTTCCACCTGGCACCCCAGTGGGGATGAACATATTGGGAATGAGGAAGTGTTGGTGGTGCTAAATCTCATTCAGTACAGCTTCCAAATGAAACCCCCTGTGAATTAATTAGGTGATTAAATGCTCATCTTAAAAAGGATCAGACTGCTGGCATTATGGAAAGCCTTCAGTGTCTGGATGCATTAAACGCGAAGATAAGGAAGAGAAGCAAAAGAAACAATTATATAACTGGAATTTCATGGAACAAAAAAAGACTTTTTATGTTGTCAGCACCGCAGAGCACAAAGACCATAGAAAGTCATTGCAACAGAGCCAATTTATAAATGTGTTCCAAAATTACAGTTATGTAATGACAGTTAATGGTTTCTTACTCGTATCCTGGAAGTTGACGTCATTCCCGTTGTATGCATTTTTCAGTTTGTTAGTCATGACACGTAAGGCCATGATTTGCTGTCGAATGAAGGTGTCTGGCCTTGTGATGTCCACATCTACTTCTGGATTGTTGATCTGGTTGGTCAAGCCATCGTTCATAATCTCAGGCAAGTATCTATACAGCAGAATGAAAGATTAGTTTGAGAGGCAGTAATTCCAGAAATAAAACACTGTGCAGTAAATGATGTGCTAAGAAATTCAATGTGCAGTTCATAAAAAGATCCATTAAAACTGTTCTAAAAATATAGTTTTAAATTTTACTGACCCCAAAGGATCTGTTTAGTAGCCCAGCTGCATGGGGAGCAGAAAGGATTTAAGTTTTCCAACCTCCTAACTCTCCATATACTCCCCAGCAAGAGCAATGACTGTGTGAACTATGGAAAAGGTTCGCAAGCCAGCAGTAAGTCACCACATATTCATATTCTCCACTGACATGAATGGCTGCACACTAAATTAAGCATCTAACAGTGCATTCTGCTGTTTTTATTTCTTTCTGCTTAAAAAAATATTAAGTTCTTTGTTGTATATAGCGTATTTGTTGTTCTGAGACAGTTTAGAAGCCTACCTTGAGGCGTTACGGCATTCCTAGTTTAAAAGCGCACTTAATTTTCTTCTCCAATTCTCCCTTGCATCTCTTTTTTAGACCACCATGAACAATATCTCCAGGCTCTTAAAAAACATTTTAATTTTAGCAAACTCCAAAATTTTCTTTGTTCATTATTCCTTTTAACCAGGCTATGCTTTCATGTCTTGTGCCTAACATTTAAGGTATGGCATTTCCTATCCATCCACAAATCTGAATCTTTTATTCAGGCTCTTAACTTGTAATTCCTTGATTACTGCAGCATTCCTTTCTCTGACCTTGAGTAATGCAGTCTTAGGCTGTTCACAGTCAGCAAGTGTGCTTTTGTACATCTTTCCCCTACAAAAAGCAGCCCGTGCCTCCAAATCATCCTACAGTAAAAATCTCCATTACCCTTTGTTAAAGATGCACTCTTTGTCCCCTGCTGCTCTTTGTCCTCAGGAAGCTCTCCTTGTAGGCATTTGCAAAGCTACATTTGTTCCTGCTTTGAATGTCGGTAAAAATTATCTGTGCATTTTACAGCTGCCAGGCTGAAAAAGGTTGACATTATTTCTCTATGCTGGCATGTTACCCTGAGAAAATAGTGTATCACAGCTTCCCTCCTCTCTCTTGTCTGTCATTACCTACTATCTTTGTCTCCTATTTAGGCTGCAAGGGATTTGGGGCAGATCTACCCTTTGTTTGCATTCTTTATAAGGATATGATCTATTTTGTAATTAGTTTGCATACCAGGCTATCCTGCTGATGTTTGTGGGACTCCTTGTGTGGGTATGTGCTCAGACAACAAGTAATGATAACACAGTCTAGCTTACTAATGACAAACTTTAATGATGCCTGGTACCAAATACAGTTTGAGAGTACTTCATGTCACTCTCACTTGTGTGTGCCCAAATCTCTACCAGCACTGAAGTTTGGCATTGTTCACATTGGTCTGGAAAAATAAATATCTCTGAAAAATAAATGTGAAAGTAAGGGAGATAAAAGGGCTTTCTCTGTTGAAGTCATGGTGAAAGGAAAATAAGCTCTGCATTGCTTCTGGAGGTTTATGAGACAACAGATGCTTTGCTGCACCAAGGAAGGGCTTAGTCTCAGCCTAATGGGTCCTCGCTTTGCAGGATGAGACTCATTTGCCAGCAGTGGCCTTCAAAGCCTTACATGAGAATAATCCTGAGGGTGTGTGAACATCTAAGAACCAAACATGATTGCCAAAATACCCAGCCTCAAGCTGCATGTCCTGTTGTTTCACTAGTACCATACTGAGAAATAACATTACTGTGAGGATCCCATCCAGACTCCTGAGGTCAGATTTACTATGGTGAGAACACAGAGCTACCTCCCCCAGTATGGAAGACTGCAGACCATGGTGTTATGAATCACTAAAGACAGAATAGGAAATAATTCTGCAGAGCTGCCTAGAGGCAGTAGGATGGAGACCTTGGCAGGCAGGGTTGCTCTGGACTGCAAAGGAACAGCATCTCCATCTGTCACACGTCTCTACAAATGAAAGGGCTGCTGTAGATAAATTACTCAGCCTAGTAGTAAATCAGCGATTTCAAGGTGCAGTTGATTAAAAAAAGCAAGAATATAAGAATTGAACTACTGGCTCAGAGAGGATGACTGTCTTGCTCCATATCCTGTCCATGATGATGGCCATAGCTGTTAGTAGATACAAGTGATCTGAAATTGCTCAATATTTATGTGGATTGCTTTCTTTGTGTTTGAAGGGTTAGCTGCTCTTAATGGCAAGCTGTCCATGAGAAGCTGAGGATAGCTCTGAAGGGCAGCTCACAGACTTTCTTTGACTGATTTCTGTTTGATTTCATTTTGTCTTACCATCAATAATAAAAGAAGAATGTATTGACTTAGAACAATTAGAGAGTGCTCTGGTGTGTGCATTTCATGAAGGTTTGTATTTTGCACTAGTGTGCATCTGATGTCCTTCTCAGGAACATCTAACTTTAAGTAGGGTGGCCCATTTAAAGTCAGACTTTATTAAAGTTATTTTGCCAGACTGTCACACACCGTGCTTTATCTGCCCAGGATCTGGTGGTCCCCAAAGCATTCCTGGGAAGTGTACCTCACTTAGGAGTATAAGTGACACATACTTGATGTAGGTCACAAGAAATCCATGGCCTTATCACTTCGTAACAGTTACTTTGATATCTAAATTCCCTTTGCATTTAGGACATAAAGAATTAGAAGGACTAAAAATTAATCTTTAGGTTTACACACATACCAAATCTTGTATGTTCAAATGCAAGTGTCTGTGCATAAGCAGAGTCCCACTCTCACCAGATCTCCTACCACCAGATCCAGTAACAGCTAGTCAGGAGTTTATTTATCAGTGGAGCAGGCACAGCTGTTAGAGTCCCATGTGCCTTTGGCCAAATGACTAGTTCATTATGTTTCCTCTGCTGGGATTTCCTTGCATAAACACAGACAGCTGGTGCCATTTGAATGCTCTTAGTTATTCCTCCTCTTCTTGTCACTAGCTCTGAAAGGTGAGCTCTGAAAGGTGAGGCTTTCTGAATCATATCTGCAATCTTGAGGGGAGGTCCTGGACATCTGGGGCATCTAAAGTTACAATGTGTGTCCTTAGGCAGCTGAATTGAGTCTTGAATGCCACTTTAGCCACAGGGTTGTAGGCTGTTTGGAGTCATGCTGCCACTCCAGTAGGGTTTGAATATCCCATAGATTCAGGGGTCTAATTTCCCAGTTCCATGAAGGTGTCTTGACTACTTAGACCATCTTACACAGCAGTAGGTAAGAGTGTTCAGGCAGCGGAACACTGCCTCTTTGAGCAGACTAACAGGATACTGCAGCTCCTTTCAGGTACCTCAACATTGGTGCTTTTAAAAATTCTCAAGGAGTTTTAGCCCAGGCTCTGGTCCAGAGGGGAGGCAGTGTCCTGTGTCACACTCATCCCAGGTGCCTAGAGAGCCTGCAGTGACACTACAACTGCATGGGCAACTATTCCTTATTGTTTCACCCCATATTTTAGTACCTGAATTCACATGTTTGAATGTGCTGGATTCTGCCCTCATTTTTGAACTAGTTCACCTGCTTCTTTGGGAAGGGGGAGGGGAAGAACTCAGAAAAGTCTATATTGAATGAAATATCTTTGGATAGTTTTCCTTTCTTTAAAGGACTGATGCAGATAGGGGAAGAACATGCAGCCCAAGGTGTTTTGTGAGTGACAGCCTCGGAGAGGCAGCCTGACACATGTTCTGACAAAAGCATTTTGATGCATGTGAGGTAGGGTTAAGTCACACCAAATAGGAAGCCATGTCTTGGGACCATGATTTGACAGAAGATTTGTTGCTGGCTGGGCAAAGTTGTTGAACACAGCTGCTTTTGCTGCAGTTCCATAAGTTGAGACACCCTTGTGAATTTTAAGCTTTGCTGCTTCTTCTGCTCCCCTTAGTGATCTATTTGTAGGCCTGGTCATTAAAAGAGCTGTAGGCCCATTATAAATGAAGAGAAGTGCCAACCTGAATCAGTGTCTGTTCTTTGCATTCTCCTAGCAAAGAAAAAAAAAAAAAAAAAAAAAAAAAAGAAGCAAGCTTTCTTAGCCCTCTGAGTAAGAAAAAAAAAAAAAAAAAAAAAGAAGCAAGCTTTCTTAGCCCTCTGAGTATAGAGAAGCTGAACAATACTGTTTGTTTCTGGTGTTTGCTCCTTGTTCAGCTATGTCAGGATTTTAGTGTAATTTACGTTGTTTTCTAAAATATTAATGCTTTCTGTTCCTCTTAGCCTTTCCACAGCTCTTGCTTGTCTCAGCAGACACAGCAAAGATGTCTTTTTGGCACATAATGGCCATGTACCACAAAGCCTATTTAAAACCACTTCTCTTTTCCCCCTCACTTTTTTTTTTTTTTTTTAATAACCCGTTAATGTTTCATGGTGTCTGCTTCCTTTTCAAGTCTAAAAATGATTGATGAATCTTTCAGTTCATATATATAAAGCCTGTACAGTTGACACCCCCCATACATTAAAAAACCCTCAAAACAAAAGGAGGAATCTTCTGATTTTTAAAAAGAATCTGTCTTAAAGGACAACATTCTCCACATTTTGCTGCCACAGCAGCTGCTTCCTGTACAACTGGGGCATGCCACCTAGGCAGTACTGGAGCTATTCCAGGTGCACAGAATTGTAGGCAATAGAGTATAAAACACAGCACAGGCTTACTCAGGCTGGGCTGGGTTTAGACAGTCACATCTGGTCCAGAAAGATAAGTGCAGTGGAAAATTGGCTTGTTTGGTTAAATAGTTCACCTCATCTGATTCTGTTTGCTCAGGAGGTAATCCCCATAGGATATTTTCAGTTTGGTTTTTTTCCTCCATCTTGGAGAAAAGCTTGAGGAGACACAAGGAGAGGGAGAAAATGCCTCACCGCCATTTTGTTGGAAGATACAAAAATAAACTAGAGCCATCAATTACAAATAGGCAGTTTTCACACTTACTAAGAAGTGGTTTATTCCCACTTTCACTAATGGTGCTAAACAGTTATCTGTACCTACCTCCAGCTAAAGGACACTCAACTCATTGCCACTGCAAGCTTTGCTGGACAGCAGTGAGCAACTTTCTCAGGGCAAACACTGATCTGGTGAGTCTTTCTTCCCACCTGAATTTCAATAGAAATTAAAAGCTCTCTGCCACAGAAATAGACACTCCCATATGTGTGTCAGGAGAAGAAGAGAATGTCAGGACAACTGAGAATCTCTCCTGTGTTTGCTTTGGTGACATACCTTGTAGTTTTGAGCTAGATATTGAAAATTATAGTGTTAATTTTTCCTTTTATTCCTTACCTTTCTCTATGTTTTTCTGTTGTATTTTTTTTTTTTGTCTCATATATCATTCTATTTCTTCTTCTGTTTGGAGGAGTGATAGGTTCCTTGTGGAAAGGAATGCAGGTCTCATCTATTCCATTAGATTACAGCTTTTCAGAGTTAAGACATATTAATAAGTCTATAGCCCTGGTAAGCATGAGCACAATCTCTCAGATGCTTTGGCTGGAATGAGCTGGCTGATTGGTTGGAGCAATACAAAGTTATTCTGCTGAACATCAGAGGGTTCCAGATTTGGTTGCTGTTCTTACTTCAGCAAATTCATATCTTCAAGGACTAATACCCTGGACTTGGTTTAAGTCCTAAAGCCTGATTTTCCATCATTCTGGGGAAAATTTCTTAATTTCTGAAGAATACCTGTTAGTGTAGATGCCATCAGCTGTTGTTAAGAATTTAATTGCATGTAGGGAGGGAGGTAAATTTTCAAAGTTTGATCTTAATGTTGTTTTTTAGATCCTAAATAGCTTTCAGAAATCTGTCTCTGCACATCTGGCAGAAGATGTTAATTCTTTAAACATAAAATTATGTTCATGTTCTTTCGTGAATAAAAATATGACGGAGAAATCCTGCTGAGCATCTCTCTAAAAGGCACTTTGTCTGAAGTAGCTATTATTATTACCTTTAATATGTTTTTTTCAAAAAAAGAGATTCATCCATCTAATAAATATTTTCTCATTTCCACAGCACTTGGTTTCTACGTGATGTGACCTGATTAAAACCGTGCTTCGTACAGGATCAGCAACAAGCCAAGTGCACCCTTCCAGAACTCCAAATGGATGACTCTGTTACCCCATGATTACTTGTGAATTGGTGACCTTCAGCTGGCGACCTGGTGTCACTGTAAATTAATCATGGCAGCAAAGTGATATTTAGGGAGTGTGATAACCACAAATGACCTTGGTGTAATGCCTCTCTCAGGAGAAAGCCAAGCTCTCATTCTCTGTGATCTCAGGTTTGTAACTCTTTTCCCCTGTAAAAGCAGCATCAAAAGGTGCTGTAAAGTGAAACATAAAGCATAATGTCTATCTGGCAATTCGAAGTTTCTAATTCTTTATTTCAAAATAGGATGTGATAAAAGCCCCAGCAATAGTTTCCTTTCTCAATGGTAGCCAACACCGTGGTGGCTTCTTACTTACAGTATTAATGTCTAGGAAAACAGGAAGGGGCTAAATTTCCCTTCTTTTCAATCACAGGCTTTTGTCATGATCTCTGGAATTTGACATGCAGCTCCTCATATAGCACAGGGGTGCATATGATAGCTGACACAGTGAACAGAGATCGATATATATATAAACACTGGCCAGATTTTGCTGCGCTCATTCTTGTGAGATAGTATTTGATATCAGATACTAACCAGTCTGATCAAGGAAACCTTTATATTTTTTTTTAATGCTGCAGTAAATGTCTTTGTCCAGCAGCCAAGAGGTGATTTTGCATTTAGAGCTAGTTATTTTCAACATTGTTTTTAATACTATTTCATATACAGCCATGGCATTCTGTGGTGTTTCTCTGATTTATTACTATTACCTCCACCTGAAGCATTTATTGAATTCTGTTACCAAGATTATGATGATACATTTCCTTTGTGAGTGGATATTAAACAGAAAGTGGGCAGAGGAGCAGTGGCTGGTCCTGTTGAAATCCTATCTTCAGGTGATATTTTGAAGCTGTCACTCTACATGCAGTGAAAGGTCTGTGTTCAATTACCAAGGAGATTATTAACAGAGGACTGCTCTTCTGTCTCCAGAACATTAATCTCAGGAGGCATCAGGAAAAAACCCAGGCTTCTCATAAGACAAATTCTGCAAAAGAAGGGTGAAAAACTGTATGCATAAAATGGACCTCCTTAACTCCCAACAAATGTGGAAGCTGTGCCAAACCCTTCAGTGCAGGAGCAGAAGAGAAATGCCAAGTATTTGCCAGATGTGGTACACACACTCATGGAAACTAGGAGGAATTGATAAATATTAAGGGATTTGACTGCTCTTTTGTAGAAAGAGGAACATATATTTCTTAGTGATGCATGCATCCTGATGTGGCTCATGGCCTTTAGCTGGGATGCCTTGAAACTCTGCCTAACTACTGGCAGTGAACTGGCCTGGGCTCATGTCTTTCAAATCTCAATAACAAGAAAGGATAAAATAGAGAAAGAGAAACTGCACATTTTTATTTCTCTCTTCACACTGTTCCTTTATGATAAATCCTGTAATAGCCAGATGCTTCTCCTAATATTTCTCTGAATCCCCAGGGGCTTTCTCTGGATCTGGAACTTAGCAACTAAGCAGTGGCTCATGCTTTTGGACAGATTTGTTCACATGCATCCAAAGGTGGATTCAAGGGGCTAGCAGTATCCCAAACAGCCCCCTCCTCTTGTCTGAAAAATGAATTCCTTTGAAGGGTATGTGGTAAGGCTAGGAAAAAGTGGTGTGCATTCAGTGTGAAACATCCCACTGTAAACTGTGCTCCTTATCAAAATGATCAGATGATGAGATGGTGGGGTGGGTGCAATCTATTTATGCGTCTGTCCATCCATCCATCCATGCAAAATGACAATGAGCATGTTTCTAAGTTTTTTTCCTATGTTGTCTTATTTTCACTGTTTTTATATTTTACATGCTTGTTACACTTATTTTTTTCTATTGTTTGTTTGTTGGATTGGTTGATTGTTTTTTCTTTTTGGCTCATTTTTATATTCTGTCTTCATATGTATCTTCAGGTAAAAGGAAAATAAAGATTCCAGTCCCTGAGTGACAGAAATTGTCTCTTCTCTCAAGATTCAGCTGTCACCAGACACTCAAGCCTCTCCACTCGTGTGTATCCAAAAGCACAGGATACAGTTGTGCACCTGAAACCAAGCCCCTGGCATGATCCCTGAGCCAATTCCTCCCCCTCTCAGCAGGGATAATCAGATCCTCTCCTCTGTCAGCTGATGAATCCACACTGGGACTTTTGGAGACACCTGCTCATCTGATGGCTTCTGCTCTGCCACAGCTTGGGCCAAGTAAACTTCAAAATTAAAACTCACAGAAAACTTGTCACAAGCAAGGGCAGATGACCACAGTTATCTCTGAAGAAGTAACATAAGGTCAAATCTTCTACACAAGATAAGTAGGAGTGCTACATTTATTCTCTGGTGGTTATTTTACATTTTTTGCCCCCCCCA
>VZUI01058614.1:0-79703 GCA_013401135.1 Cettia cetti
AAGAAAGAAAGAAAGAAAGAAAGAAAGAAAGAAAGAAAGAAAGAAAGAAAGAAAGAAAGAAAGAAAGAAAGAAAGAAAGGGAAAGAAAGAATGTCCCGAAATTAAACCAAAACAACCAAAAAAAAACCCACAACAAAACAACAAACAAACAAACAAAAACCAACAAAAACCCCTCCTATAAACAAAACAAACTCTATTTTAGTGGCATGTGGAATAATTTCAATAGAAAAAATTTGACCTGGGAGACCCACACTTCTTTCTGTGAGAAACAGATATGATGAATGCAAAATCACTTTTGTAAAATTCTCTCAATAAAGACGGTGCCATAGTCTGACTTTCCCCTCTACATTAAAATTTGTGATGTGCTGCAATTTGCAACCTTTTTGTGGCTTGTAAAATTCTTTGCTCAAAGTAATAACTTTATAGGCTGCAGTATGAAGTATCGATTTTCCTTCATAATTAAATTCTTCAATTAGAATGGAAGCAAAGGGTTAGTACATTTGATGTAATTAGAGGAATTATTTGTGTATGTTGGATGAAGAAACTTTATGTAAATCCTCCTGGAATTTTCTGGGGAAGGTATTTTAAAGCATTTGCTATGTGCACTTGCTAGAGACTTTACTGAATATTAAACCATGTTACCATTTAAAATATACAAAATTTGAAAACATAAAATTTTGTCACTCTTGCACAAAATACCACAAAAGGTGCAATAAAATATTTTTTGTGTAATGGACAATAACTATGAAAAGGAATTTTGCAGGAATACAATCCTACAGAAAAAAAAATTAAAGGGAATGTATACTAGTTCTTCATGCAATAAGTATTTTCCACATGTTAGTGGCATGTTTTCACTGATTATTATTGCATAATAAAAATTTTTAGAAGAAAAAAGACCATGGAAAAGCAGCCACAGTTTGTAATGTAATTTATGTGTCCATTCATTTGCTATCACTGTAATACTGAGTACACAAAAATGAATCTATGGTAGGTTTATGACACCTTCAAACCATATATGTCACAGGATGATCTAAAGCTGCTTTGCTAAGCAATAAACATTACCCTCATTTTACAGATGAAGATAGTGATGAAAGAGAAATTTCCTTTTCCAAATCAATAGCAAATAAAATATACATGCTAGATGACTTCCTCTTGCAAAAGTCTAAGATGAGGAATCTATTGTGCAAGGACTACACAGTCAACCTAGGAGCAGCAAACCTAGGGTAGGGCTCTTCCAAGGCAGCATGAGGCACCTGACATCCTCAAAACAGCTGCACCATCTATGAGAGCTGCCAGGAGTCTCCCTGTAGTGACCAAATAAAAAGAACCAAAGCTGAAAACTGTGCATCCTGGTCTGGTGGCATTGCAAATGAACAGACCCTCTTGCACCATCTGTTGCTCTTCTTTGGCTTCCAACAGGTACTTTTATTTTAAAGAAGTCTGATTTTTTTCATAACTAAACTGAAACCAGATAACCCCATCTGTACAGTCTAACCAATATATATCTAATGATATTTTACTAAGGAAAAGCTGGGACACAGAGGGAGGATGTGGTCTGATAGAGATAACACAAAAAGTTTGAATTAGACCTGGCTGTTTCCCACTGGTGCTTTTATTTCTATGGATAAACTCCATAGCATCTTTCAGAGTCTGGTCCCTCGCTGTGAGATGAATAAGTAATTTTTTTCCTTCACAAGAGAACATTAAAATAAATATTAAAAAAAAATTAACAGTGACTGTACACTAAACAGCCAAGGTTTTAGTTTGCTGGGTTTTGTTGGGGTTTGTTTTTTTTCTGAAACTGAGTTATCATAGGGGAAAAACTGGCATGTAATCCTGTGGCTTTGATGCCTCTGTGTATATGGGCAGGCGGTCTAAATGTGAGAAAACTTGTCATTTGAATGCTTCACTTCATGGTCTTTATTTTTACACAGATTCTGTCTGTGACTGCATGTTTTGTATATGTCAATAAATATACATATAAATATACATATAGATAAATATAAACATGTGTGTCTTTCCACATATGAGTTTCTGTGTCTATCTGTTATGATAGGAGTCTGACTTTGAGGCAGCATTTAAATGAGGGAGTCAACAAAGAAACAGATTTTGTAACCAAATGAGAACATGTTTTTGTGACATGTCTTTCCTGTCTGCAAAACGTATTTTCTCTGGTTAAAGAGGTGTCAGTATTTCTTCAAGGAAGACATTTTTGCTGAAAAAATTTTGTCTGCTTTTTCAAAGAAAAAATGTAGAGGGAAATTTTGGTTTAAAGAGAAAAGGACAATTATCCCAATAGAAATGAAAGATATAAAGTCAGTGCAACTTTTTTCTCTTTTCCTTGTGTTTTTTTGCTTTCTCTCATCCATTTTTACATTCTTCTCTCTATAGTTATGTCTTCAATCTTGTTATGATATGTACAGAAAAATAAGGAGTTGCCAAAAGGCAGGATAGAAGGAAACAAAAATAGAAAAGGGAAACTAATTTTTTCCCCATATTTTTGTAAAATCTTGCAGAATAAATCCCTGTTAAAAAATTCAAAATTTCTCCCTCTTTCCCCCTTGCTTACATGTAGTTGGACCAATGACAGCTGACTACAGGCATACAGTTGTGTGTGTGTATTGCACTATCCCAATAAGATAGGTACATTTATTATCTCTTCTGCTCATTTGCACCAGTTTTATGTTGATATTAATTCCAAATAATTATGCAATTTGTACCAGTAAAAGCAAGAGAAGAATCTACTTCAATGAATATATCATTGCTAGCTGTAATTACATATAAAAATAGTATATGGGCGCATATGCACACACATAGTAGTCTATTCTAATTTATGAAATGACATTGCAGTACAATATGGCAAATCCATGTACAGTTTGTTTGTCTCTTCTAATTTGTGCTGAAATTATTGTGAAGCCAAATATAGTCTACCCACCACAGCGGTACTGCATTAAAAATAATCTTTCATTTGTTTTTGTCATTTACAGTGCTAATGGTCAGCAAATTTGTACATCCTGTCTTTTTTCTTAATGAAATGGAAAAGGGATGTATGCTACATAAAAAAGAAGTTTTATTAATGTTTCATAAAATGGTTGCTACAATCAAAGGAACTGCTATGAAAATTAAATTACTGGGCTGACTCTGAAAATCAGCATAATATGCTCTGTTTAATTCAGTCATGCTAAGATGTTAGATTCTCCTTCATTCTCTCAGCTTTCTCTCTCCTTCACCTGGGGGCATCTGCTGATGAGTCTCTTCTAGAGGTTGTTTAATGACTATTTTACAGCAACTGTCAGCTTTCTAAAGCCCAGTGGCACTGGGCGTCACTGTATTACCAGCCTTTTTACACAATTTGCCTGACTGTAAATCTGAGCTTTAAAAGTACAAGAAAAGCTCTTATTTGATTTAATGACTGGCTGACGGGGGTCGATTAATCTTTTTATGCTTAGATGTTTTACTCATAAAGGTCATCTCCTGTTTGTTTACTCTTTTCTTCTTCTCTCATGGCCATTGAGTATGAGGTGAGGAATTTTAAGTATCATGCAATTGGAGCTGAGTGGCTTGGAGGGTAATGCTGTTCATGGGCAGGATTGTATTGTATATAATTGATATCACAGGAAATCCCAAAGGCACCGTTCAGAATCAGGGCCCCATTGTTCTAATCACTGTATAAATTCCCATGGATACACAGTGTGATCTCTGAGATATGGATGATCTAATTTATGAGAAGGTGCAATGAGTGTGCTGTAATAATACAAAGGAGAGCAAGAAGGCAAGGACACCCAGAGAGAGGGACACTCACAGATTTTCTGTATAGTTTTTAATATAATGTGAATTATATAAAGTTTAATATAGATTCTCCTTTAGCCACCAAGAATGCTCAACCAGGAAATAAAAGTCTATGAATGCACCATAAATAATATTTCCAGAAGCACCAGATTTCCATTTTCGTAAGTGTCTTAGGTATTTGGAAGTACAGATTTCATCCACATTCATTGATGCTCAAGTACATTTTCAATAATGTTGCACATACAACAGAAAACCAAATCTTATGTTTAAAATCAGGTAGTTTCTTTGTCTCATTGAAAATCAGAGGGATTTAGGGGTGCATTTTTTCAAAAGCCTATAAATATGATAACCTGCCAACTTCAAATCAAAATGATAGAGAGCTATATATAGTCCTGCAGCTGAGAAGGCAATGATTACTAGGACAAGCTGATAGAAAAGATACCTCCTCATACAAGACTCTTTCTTCTTTTCAACAGTCCTATTTTGTCAATAGCATCAAACTTTCTTCCATGTAAGAGGCTTGGTGGTATAATCTTTCCTTTTGCTTTTGGAATGGTGAAAGATCCTTCCGGACACTTCAGTGGGTTCCATGAGAACATCACATAAAAGGCTAGTTCCTCCTTTAACTTGATATCTTATCAAATCTACTGGGTGGATAGCAAAACTTTTGGTCCTGTATATAGAATTAAACCCACTCTTGACACTCAACACATAGCCTTGCTGACATGTACTCTGCAAGTGTGAAAAAGTAGAATTGACTGATCCTTCTATAGCAACTGAATTTTCATGCAACCAGAGGTGAATTATAAACAACTTTTTATCCCCTTGATACTCAGAAGGTTTATATAATGATTTGTCATACTATTTAGAACATCACAGGCCTCTTTCATGCCAGCATTGTAAAAGTTCTCAAAGCACGACTCTTCCCATTGCTGCCAGTGGTTAGTTGTGCCATTGTGTCAGTAGGATAAAACATGATAGAGTGCAAACAAGTATTGCTGTTTGAAATGTCATCATTTTTTGACCACATGTTTAAGGAACTTTTGCTTAATTGCTTTTTTTTTTTTTTTTTTTACAAATGTGGTGTAGAGAGATAATTGTGAATGTTGAGGAGAACACAGAGTGCAGCTTACTCTGGAGATTTCTTTTGATCCACCACTTCCCTCCTTAGTCTCTTCTACTCTTTTAAATTTGTTTCCAGTGTTTTCCTCTTAAATTTGACTTGTACTTCCCATCAGGAAACCAAAATGGGAGTAGAGCACAAGTGTAAAGGTAGTGAAAAAAATGGCAGGGGAAAGATGGTAGCATCTGACACCATGTGAGGGCACGTGAGGCGTGCTGACCCTCTTGGAAGTGGGGCAAAGTACAGTAGTGTTTAACATGCATCAGCAGTGTGAGAAGACTAAAGACAGCAACAGAAAGTACTGGCTCTAGAAGCTGAAAAACCCCAGAAACAAAATTACTTCAGTTCCAACTGAAAAATGGCTGTTTCAGTTTCTGGAAAAGGTCATGGCTTCACCAATTTATTTCTATTTTGGTATGTACGGAGAAGGGATACCTGTCAGTATCCATCTCAACCAAAATCTGTATCATCTGCTTTCAAGCACGATTTGAAAACCTGCAGTTTCTATTCACTGCTAAGACTGAGCAAGAGCTGGGACGTGACACTGGCTCTTCAATATTGCAACAAATCCAAACTATCTAATTCATGTGTGTTTGTCTCCATCATTATGCTCTGTTGCCTCACACTTATGAAAACAGAAACACATGCAGCAAATTAGGTGAGATATTTTCTGCAAAAAACCCACGCTTCAGACAATAGGCTTTACATTGTAGCTGTTCTGTGGCAAGCAGTCGTTTCTGTCTTTATCTTTCTCTGGTTTTAATCAGCAGATTTTTTCTAGACTTGAGAGCTTTTCCCTGGTCAAAGTTTTGTTGAACTTGATAAGCTCAAATAATCATTTAACTCAAGACATCAGCATCTTTCAGTGAAAAAGTTCTCATCTGTAAAATCCTGTTCAGTTTCAGCATCCTTTTCTCTCTTTATTCATGCTGATGATTCTGTATCAGAAGTGGAAAATCATTGAACTAATTTATTTTATAAAAATCTAAGATTTGCAAAATTAATTTGGTTGCAAACAAGTCTTGGCCAATAAATTTTAAAAAACTGTATTTATAATCAGTGAATTATTTTTGTAATGGTAGGGGAAGCTTGTAGAACATTTAAGATCTTGAGAAATATATGGAGCTTCTCACTGCCAGAAGGTCCTAAGTTCTGTCCAGTTAATACCAGCATTCAACAAATTTCTTCTTAAAATCTAAATTTCTTCTTAAAATCTAAATTTCCCTTTCTATTTTATCTTCTTTTTTTTGCAGTCTTCCACGAAAAGGTAAAGAAATCTTTTCTTCCTCTCCATCATATCCCTCAAATTTAATTTTGTCTCCTCTATCAGTGCAGGTTTTTTTAATCAACATTTCTTAAGGTCAGTGAACCTGTGCATGACACCCGACTTCTAAATTCATATAGGAAGAGATATCAAACAGTACTAAACTCAATTTTCCATTGACCTCATTCCTTCTGTTCTACAGCCGCTGGATGGTCAGTTCAGCGTATCAGTGAGTAAAAGCTCCTTATTAGATGGCTAGTGGAAATATTGGGAGGCTGCACAAGAGTTTCATCATGTGTGAGGAAAAAAAAATGCACTTTCTGTATGTTAAACAGTGAGAACTGGCTGCACAGCAGATCTTGGAGGGTCATAATCAGTGGCAGAGGGTCTAGTTGGAGGTCACTCACTAGTGGTGTCCTCCACCAAAATTCAATACTGAGCTCCCTAGTATAAGAGCATCCAGAATGCTGAATGCTGAGATGGGTTCAGCAAAGGGCTTCAGGGGTGGAGCATCTCTTGTATGAGGAAAGGCTGAGGGAGCTGGACCTCTTCAACCTCTGGGACCTCATCACTGTCTGTCAGTATCTGAAGGGAGGGTGCCAAGAGGATGGAGCCAGGCTCTGCTTGGTCGCAAGCACAGCCTTGCTCTTGCTCTGGGGCAAGAGGCAACGGGCAGAAACTGATGCATAGGGAGTTTCATCTGAATATGAGGAAGAAATTCTGTACCATGCAGGTGACTGAGCACTAGAACAGGTTGCCCAGAAAAGTTATAGAGTCTCCCTCACTAAAGATATTCAGCATGAAATTCAAGATACTCAATTGTGTCTAAACACAATCCTGTGCCATGTGGTCTAGGATGGCCCTGCTTGAGCAGGGAGACTGGACCAGATGACCTACTCTGGTCCCTTCCAACCCTCCCCATTCTGCCATTCTACAGCTGTTTTACTATTTGGCCTTGCTCAGAGCAACATCCTGCTGTACATCATATGTTAACTGCTAACAAGCAAATATGATCTCATGTCCTTCATGTTAATAAATGGTCACATGGAGTTGTTTATTCAGCAACATAAAAAAATTTCAAATAACCCTGTGTTTATCCATCAAGTTCATTCTTTTGTGCATCGTGAACTCCATTTTCATCACTGATACCGTGGTGTAGAAAAATCCTAATGGCTCCTGTGTTGTTCCTGCAATTCTCTTTGTTGAGGAATCACATTTATTTGAGAAGCTTGATGCTCCCAGCTACTTTTGCAAGTAGCAAAAGTCAAATTAATCATAGTCAAATTAATCTGAAGTGGATCTGTAAATATCTAATGGAAGGATAGGAGATGTTTAAGTTTTATAATTTGATAATTTGATATCTTGTTATCAGTACCAGAACTGGGACTTGACTTAAACAGCCAGATTCTTCCAGTGGTCTTACTTCACGTTTCTTCTAGTGTGTTCTTCTAGTGTGTCTTTGAAAGGACACTCACTAAATGCAATTCTGGAACTCTACCCTTCTGCTTGTAGAGATATGTTTGATTTCACATGTAAATACAATTTCATCTTTTGGTCCCTAAAATTTTTGAAGACTTGGGCTGGAGATACTGGAGCTGTATCCAGCTCAGTACCTGTTCCTCTTGTAACCATTTTGGCAGGCATGTGTCAGTTCGATCGATAATGATGCCTGGATTAGGCAGTCCCAGTGGCAAAAATGGACTCTTCTTAGGCTTATTGCCAGATTTTGAAAGCCGCTGTAATGACATTCTGCCAAGCAAGCAAGATCTGAATGCAGATTGAACCCCTTTAAAAAAAGTGCAGACTAATAGGCGTTATTGCGTGAATAATAATTAGCACAATTAAGTGGCTGGCGCTTTGCCTGTGAAATTTTCAGAGCACACAATTAAAAGGCTCTACAGAGTTTTGTTGACTATTGTCAAGTATAAAATAATGGCAAGAAGGAATTACCAAGAATGATGCAATCTTGAAGATCATTCATCCACAGCACAGTAAAAAAAATCAAAGAAAGTTCTAACAGAATATATTTGAAGACTATACTGTCTTGGAAGGAAGTGCCCTGTAAATCCTCTGATGCACAGCTTTCTTAAAGGAAGTTAGAGTCCAGCACATGCAAAGGTTTGAATCTTCAAAGGTTTCCCTCAAATTGTAAAACTGGATTGAGGACTTTAAACTTTCTTAAGGTTCTTGAAGAGAGGGAAGGGGTTAGCTTAGGATGCTAAAAAGAGGTAATCATCCACTGTTCTTCATGAAGTTTAAGGGCTGAAGCAATGATGCCCTTTCTGAGTCACTTTTGATTTCATTAAATCATCTCTGAAGGGGTAAGTTAGGCATGAGCAATGAGTACATTTTCTATCTATCTAAAAATACAAATTGCCTCTCTAGTTCCAGAGATATGCTTATGACTAGGTATCAAATAAAGATTATTTTCTTACCAAGTCCTCCAGTTCAGCCTTATTTGACATATGTATAGCTTGGCATGAGCTATATATATCATAGTAATATATTAGCTTAACACCAGCTTGGGAAAAAATACTGTTAAAACTTATGTGGGATTTAATAAGGAATTAATATATATGAATGGCTTTATAGGAAATAAAGTCTATCAAACAAATCTAAGTTTGAAAAAAATTACATATTACCTCATAAAAATAAATGCAGACATTTATAAGGCTTTTAGCTCAGGTACACATGATCTTCAGATGAACTTTAGTACTAAGCGTTAGCAATGCATGTTATAAGGACGAAAAACTAAGAAACTGGTAGATAGAGACCTACCTAAAGGTAGCTGTCAGTGAGACTGTCTTTTTGAAGGGACTGGTTTTAACAGGGTGCTTAGGAGATCAGTGCTTCCCCTTGCACCATTCAATATTTTTATAAGGGCCTGGGAAGTAAGTATGGAATTGCTGCTGATAAAATTGGCAACACAAAGGCTGGCAAAGTGGTACGAAGATATATAATGACGAAGATATCAGTCATACCAAGTGAACTGAATTGTGTAGCAAACTGTGCCTTGTTCAAACTAATTCCATCTTAATACTGGGAAGTACAAAGTTGCAATTCTATGAAGGGATGTCTGTGCAGGCTGAAGGACCTTGCCTTACCTTGATGGGGTAACTCTGAAATAGATTTGTGGTTTATTGTGGATAACAGCACATATTGAGCTCCCAGTACAATGTGGTGGTAAAATGGACTAATGGAATAGGAATATTCATAAATCGGGAAGAGTTAACAAAATGCACAGTGTTTTACTTTTCTATAAGGAGAGAGTAAGTTTGATAGTAGACTATTACAGCAATTAACAACATTCACATTTAAACCCTTAAAAGGATTATTAGAAAATTTCAGAAAATATTTGAAGTTTTGAACTAAATATTTCCAAGGGGAAAACAGGGGAATTCAGCTCCTGAGGCTACCTGTTTACTGAACACTGTGATGATCATGTGAAGAAAATAATGGGTAGGTTATGACAGAAGATAAACTTGTGGATGGCAACTGAAGCCATAAAAATGAAAACAAAAAACTGTCTAAATTTTTTCTTATCAACATGGACAGCTAACCAGCAAGAAAAAATACCAGTGATAATCACGGTGTCTTCAGCTCTGGTATTTTCCTAATATGAAACCTGAGCATCAGGAAGACGGCATTTACCCAAGCACGTCACTGGCCTCAGTTCTGAGTCAAAGGGGAAGATTGTAGAAATCACTGGATGAAATTACTAGAAATTACTAGATGAATGAGTTCTATTTTGCCTCATGTGCTATTCAGTTAAGACCTTTTAGGAACATTCCTCCTTTCCATCTTCCAGCCACTTTAAAGAACTGAGAAGAAATAGAGGGGCATGAAGTGAGAAATTCCCAGATGTTTGATGTGTTACAGCTATGGGTTGCTAATTGATAATCTGATTTCTGACTTTTTTTTTTTTTTTTGTATTGATGGACATTCAATAATAACCATTTGCTGATAATTGAGAGGGTCACATAAATAATATTCTTTGATCCCACAGCACTTTTGTTACTTTTAGGAAAAAAAAAAGTAAACATAGAAATAAAAATTAAAGACCCTCAGGGCAGATACAACTTAAAAGTAAAAAATAGGGGTTTACATCTTTTTTGCTGTTGCTGTTGTATCTGTAGCTGTAAATCTGTTATTTAGTTTAATGTCAGATCATAAGGAGACCATATGGCTTTCAACAAACTGATTTTGCTTCTGTTTAAAACTTCCAAATTGGCTTTGTCCATGGGAGTGTCACGCTCATTTAAATACATAGAAGAGATTGACAGAAAATACACTAAAACAAATAATCCTAATTTATTTTGATTTAATAGATTAGATATCCCAAAAAAGTTTTAAATTTAGCTTTTTGTAATGATCTAGATGTCCATTGGGGAATATTAAAGAATAGCTTCTAAAAATAGGTATTTCTTGAGCTTCTATCAAGTAACAAGTGATCATCATGATAGATGCTGACATCCTAGTGGTTGCTATAGTATTTTCTGTAGCTACTGGTTTCTCTGCTCTGGAACTGTGGGTGTTTTTGTAAGAGTGATTCTGTTTGGAACCAAAGCCAAGCTTATTAAATTTATTTATAAGGATGGGGTCCCTATAGTATACTATCAAATTTCCAAATTGTATACTTGCTTAATTAATATGAAAAGAGTTTGCACGGTGTTCTTTACTCTTAGCCTTTGAAGGCATGCCCCTAACCAGCAAACAGTTTAGTGTTTGGAGAGACTGGAAAATCAAAAATGTGTCATTGGAATAGTAATAAAATAATGCAACTGACAGACAATGACAGAGTGTTAAACCACAGATAGAAACTACTGCAAAACAAATTTATGCAAAATAAGAAAAGAACATCAAAGAGAGAACCTCTCACAAAGTTAAAGGCAATGAGTCACTTCATGATGAAAGAGATAGTTAAAAGTATGAATGCAGTTTATGAAACATTAGCAATCCCCCCAGTAAGATGCAATCAAATCTGGAGTATGCAGGATATGTTTGTAGTGATAGTGAATAAGAATATATTCTGAAATCTTTTGACATATACACAAGTCGTAAACATTAAGTAATCTACTTCAGAAACCTTTAAGTTTAAGAAACATGTTAAACTTCCTTGTGCCTTACCTTCATTAGATAACATGCATGTACTAGTCTCATAGGAATTTCAGAAGCTCATCAATATTTGTTCATCTGCAAGTTCCTGATTAAAAGTGGTATGTGGTGTTTCAGCACACCTGAAGCATTAAGTACCACTTTAAAAAATCAAGATTACAATATTTTCCCTCACACAGGGAAATAAGAAAATATTATGAAAGCTGTGAAAAAACCTAAAGATAAAAACCAAGCAGACCTTTCCATTGAGTATACCTTTTACCTGCCTGTCATAAATCTGGAATAGTTAAAAAAACCCATAGTGTATTAATCTACGTTTGTAATCAATACAAGCATAAAGTTTAGCCACTTGTGAAATGGAAGAACCTTAATCATCATACCCAACCACATAATTAAAGTGAATTGAAACTTAGTCATTAGAATGAAAAATAAACTGAGGACAAAAAATGTTCAAAACCACTCCATGTACAGACTTCTCAAGAGGAAGTACCGTCCTAGCATGGAAAAAGGAAGGTTTGGAGCAATATTTCACCTCGGCAGGCTAAAAGAAAAAATAACAAAATTGTTCGTGAGAAGGTGTAGAAGACGAAGAAGATCAACTCCTGTAAGTTTTCAGCTCTAAATTGGCCAAGGGGTGTAAAAAGGAGATGATGAAAATATAAAGGAGAATGTAAATCTCTGGGTACTCCCTGGAGGTTTAATCATGGAAAATCAAAAATGTGACGCTATACATTGTGTCCCAGTTTCATTCCACTTAGCTTTAAACAAGAAAATTAGCTATCTAATTTAAGGAAGGATCCGTTTCCAATTCTGGCACAAAGAACGAGGGGAAATTTTTCTCAGGTGTGCATCTCAGATATGATAAAATCCCTCTCTTGCATCTCTATTTGACTTTATAGACTATAGACAGGGCTTGAATGATTAGCTGAAGCTTGAATGATTTTTTTAAGCTTGGTGACAGTTAAACCTTTAGACAACTAAAGCCAGGTGAGACAAATCTCACCCTTTGCTTACAGCCCATCACCTCCAGCTGCTTGGAGGGAAAAGGAGTATCTGCCTATAAATATTAGAGTGGAGTCCAGGACCTGGCTGGTTTACCTGGTGCCAGAAATGAGAACCCTAAAAAAGCCAGGTGTCCTGGACACTGTAGATGGAATATTACAGTCAAATGTGTCACTTGGTTTCCATTTTTTAAATGTTTGAATCTTATTTTATCCTCATTTTTCATCTAGTACTAGCCAGAAATATAAGCAAAGATGGGAATGGTTTGTCCTGAAGCTACAAAGCAGCTCTCCTGAATCATTTTCACCTCTCAACTCTGCTTTATATGGCTCTGTCAGGGAGACATGCAAAGCTCCCCCTACCCCACAGTAACATTTCAAAATACGCCTAGGGGTATTCTTCACTTTTGAGCAGGGTTTGGCAGTAATAAAGCATTACTCATTTCCCTGCTTGCTTTCTCTGAGCCACAAGAGCAAACATATAGTCACTGATAGCTCTGCTCAAATGCTACTGTATAAAATAAGTGAGCATGGCTTGCATAAATTATCCCATCACAGAGAAAAGGAATTATTTTCTTGGGCACTATAAGAATAAAAATTAAATGTGAATTTTCCTTTAATGACTTAATACAATTTGAAATAAATAACTATTTGTTAATATCTTTTTAATTTAAAAGGTAAATCGTTTCTTTAAGTTATCTCATTTTTGCATCTATCTATAAAGACATATATATATATATAAAACTCATAAACATATACTTACATCAGTATAATATACATACATAGACACAAACATATATAAATATAATATCCTCTCCTCAAACATTGTATTCTTACAAAATAATGAACCAAATGTTATGGGGGTGTTATTTGTTACCCTAACCAATGTTTCCCAGGAGAAAAGACAGTTAAAAAATCACCACCATAACACTGCGAACATTGCAATTTCTCCCGATGAGTAAAATTGGAGAAATTTCTCCTTGAGAGCAAAAAGGCAAGCTGATTAAGTCAAAGAGGCGTTATAAACCCCAAGGGAAAACAACGTGCTTTATTTTTGAAGTATTCCCAGCAGAAGTCTGGGAAATCTTACATGTCCTCTCACCACGATCCATCATTATAACTTAGCTGTTTGCAAATCCTCAGCAGGTCATCATATTTTACACTTGCTAACCATGTAAACACAACTGGGGACTCCTAATTACTGTAGATAATCTCAAAAACTTTCCACTTTTGTAAAGCATACAGAAAAGGATGGGAATAGATAATTTCCCATGCTGTTGTGTTTTGCTCATGTATATTTGTATAGCTGTCACTTTTCCAGATCTCTGGCTGCAAGTGCAAAGTGTCTTTTTCATACACACATAATAGCTCATAACAACCTTGGAGATGCTTAGTTCTTGTTCTGCATACAGCAGGTGGGTTTGCTGTACTTTTGCTAAATTGTTTAATCAAATGCTTCATACTGAAGGGTCCATGAATAAATATTGTAAACATCATCAGGGGAAGTGATTTATATTTACTTCAATTTTGCCAGGAGAAAACCTAGATTATCTTGAATTAGCAGCTGAAGTTTTTGTATACCAAAGTTCACCAAGTATATTAAGGAGAGTGTCATGCACAAAAAAGACAGCAGTTTCTCAGGTCTGGAGTGACATGCTTCCAGAAACAGAACCAAAAGTGCCAATTATTTTTTCTTCATTTATGTGAAATTTGCACCAGTATGGCTTGTGATGCTGGACCTGGAAATGTATTTTTGGATGCGTCTCAAAATTACAGTACTACTGCCAACTTGAATTTTGCTGCCCCAAAGACAAGACTGGAGCCACAGCAAAGTAGGCTCACCCTTCCCCAGTGAGGAAGATGATGTGGGAAGGCTCAGAGCAAAGAGCCCAGGTGCAGCCCTAAAGGACCAGGCAGGCATCTCCAAGGTGGGAGAAATGCTGGGGATGTGGGCTATCACCACATCCCAGCAGTATTCTCTGCTGCACAAAGGACAGGACTTTATGGGAACATTTTATGGGAACACAATTGGCATGGATCTGCAGGGCACAGGAAAAACTAATAGGAGAGTGAGGGGTCTTGGATGCCTACTCCACCTCTGCCTAAAGTTTACCTGCCGCTTATCAGATTATACACAGAGAGTGATAATTATCTATTCATATGATAGCATAATAAAGGTTATGGTAACTGTCCCTTCTTATAGGGACGTTTTGGGGAAACAGGTGAATATACATTTATTGTATGTACATGCCCACCAGGGTAATAGTTTAATCTGATCAAACCTGAGGTGTGAAGGACGGTGCATGTTAAGACAAGAAGGAAGAGTTTGCTACTGACAGATCAAATTTACTTTTCTAGGGTGTTGAATGCATTCTTATAGGTAGAGCATGGCTCTATATCAAAGATTGCCGTGTAATTCCACATGTAATTGCACCACAGAAATCACATTTTTAATGGCAGTTACTGTGCTAACCATTATATTTCAGTTATTCGCAAATTATTTTTGTGAGGCTAAGAAAAAACTGTATGGAAGCATCTGCCCATCTGTTATTTGTGGTTTCACTTTATGAATTTTGCGGCAGCAGAGCATTTTTAGAGGTTCTTCCACCCTGTGGACCATTTAACCATTGCTCTTGGTTCTTCACAACTTATCCCCAGCAGAGGTTACTGCCACTTTGACTGTATTCACTGCATACACATAGAAATACACATGGAAATACACATTATATACACATAGACATAGACATAGACATATGTGCATGTGTGTGTATATAGGCATATGGACATGAACATGCATTTGCGTGAATGAACACAAACCTCTGTAGCTCTTGCTGTGTTAATGCTGTGAAACAATCTGTTTTGCTTGTTGGTTTCTTTCTAATGGACAGAATGGATTGTAGCTTGCTTGAAGGGGACAGAGTGGGATACAATTGTGCTGTAGGAGCTGAGAGGCAGGGAAGGACAAGAGATCTGTTTAACCAGTTATCTTCCTGGATGACTCATAATATGGCCTCCTTTGGTAGGGGCGGCTGTACAGCATGGAGCTCATGCAGAGATCACACACATGCTCTAAAGGCCACAGTGCAGTTTTTACAAGGAGTGCCCCTGTTACAATATATATCAATATTCAGAGCCAGATTCTGCTTTTCAAGTACCTGTCTTTCTACAGTGATTCAAGAGAGCTATATGTATGAATAATAGTGGAAGAATAAGAATCTCTGCTTCTTCATCTGCCTTTCTTTTCGAAAGAAATTTCACTGTTAAGGTTTTGTTGTGTTCAAACCTGCCTGTGATGAAAAGATTTATATTTGACTTTAGAAATCCAGAGACATATGGTGAACGTGAGAGCTGGCCAGCAATCAAGAGTGATTGATTCAGGTTTGGCCTATCAATTAAGTGACAGAGCAATTTTAATCTTTTTTTTTATTATTTTATTTTAAGCTTGGGACTTCACTGGAATATTATAACTCCCTTAACCATGCCTGTGACAGCTGACTTGTACCCATAAACTTTGGTGCATTGATCTATTAGTTCAGCTACTTCAATACATCTTCTTTTCCACAAATATGTCTGAGCTGTGACTTTTTTCCAGCCTCACCAGAGGTGTCCTTATTTGGAGCGATCTAATATGTACAGTGATATCTGCACACGTAGTCTAATATCTTCTTTGAATAGCCATACATAATTCACAGGGAGCAGTATGGCTGCACAGTAACCTACACTTAAGTGACTTAGTGTTGAAGCATTTCCCTACTCACAGGAGAAAGAAGCACTGGTTAATAAGAGTTCTCCTCCTTTTTTTCCCAGGGGAAGGGGGATGGGAGGGAACAGTGGAGGAGGTCTAGATTGCTGCACCAAATAAAACAAAGAGGGGGAAAAAAAGAAAAGAAAAGAAAAAGCAAAGCTTCTTCCTTGTTCACATTTTTAGCTTATGTCTTTTGGATTCATTCCCTGCCTTGTGTCAGTTTTCTGTACTGACAGTAATTCTTGTACACAGTCGCATGGCAAGATTAACTTTAAATCCTCCCCTCCTCCTTCCCCCTTCAGCCCCTGCCTGTCATTGTCTGCTCTTGAGTAAGCAAAGTGAATGTGGCCAGAGCAATGTGGGACTGTGTTTTTCCATTCTCAAGGGCAGCCACCCTTCTCATCAGCAAATCCATGCTAGCTGCTAGAGCTTCATATATTAAACTGATTTTCAGTCGCGAGGTTAGTTTCTCACCGGTGAAGCACTCAGCATAATAATACTTTACACCTTGTGCTTCAGCAGTCCTTTCTACACTAATTTAGCCTCACATCCCTCTCTGAGGTAGGTCAGTATTATCCCACCGTATGAATGGGGAAGCAGAAGCCCACAGAGGTTAAGTGACCTATCCAGAGTCATGCAAGAAATGAGTAGCAATGTGGAGAGCAGAAAACAAAGGCCCTCTGGCTCATAGGCTTGCATGGAGCAGTTGTGAAAATTAACAGGTGTTCAAACAAGGTTTGTTGCTTAAGAAAATAGAATAAAAATTTAAAATAAACTCTCTTAAAAAAAAAAAAACTGACATTTTATATTCAATGTTTTCAGATGAGGGAGCTGAGGTGAGAGAAGAGTTAAGTGATTTGCTTGAGATCCCATAGGAAATTCTTACCAAACATAGAAATTATCTGAATAGTGAAGTCAAGAAGAGAGACTGTAATTAAATAAGTGATTTCTCTGATTGTGTTATTAGACACAAAGAAACAAGAAGACAAAAGGAGTGTAATGTTCTGCGTTGAACTTTTAGAAATCCAAACTCAGTTGCCAGTTTTATTTGATCACAGTTCCTTTGTTTGATTTGACTTTTGCTTTACTCATTTATTTTTTTCACTTGTCCTTTTTTATTCTTTTGACAGGAGATATTTTAATTATTAAATTTCTTGTTTTCTTTAAGCATGTCAATTCTTAATCATTCTGTTTTGTCACTTCTCTCTTCTTATCTGATTTCTATTCCCCATCAATACCCAGGTTTTGATTTTAAAACCTCTCTTATATTTAGTCATATTTCTTGCCTCTCTAATTCTTCATTGTGTATTGATCCAATCCTCATCCCTGGTCTCTACCATTAGCTTTTGAATTCTGAAGAACCACCCCTCTTACTTTAATCTAATTATGTTTCTTCTTTCTAGTTCCCTTTCAGTTTGGACTGACATAACCAAAAATTAAAACAATGAAATTCTGAGGTGATGTCTGTATGAAAGATGAATCTTCCTTAAATGATTATATTCTTCTTCTCACACAAACCCTTAGAAGACTCATGAAAGGCCTTTATGTGCTACTATGCTTGTTGTGTGATGTTATATGATGTGATATTATTATATTTTTACAGAATGTTTATAGTATGATATCTTTGTGACACAGAAACTGCACTCCATTCCTAGGAAAAAGGTGCATTATTTCTGTAATTAGATATCATGTGTAAAAAAACCCCATTTTGCATTAATCTATTGTTTTAGCTGTTCATCTGAAAGCATTTTATTTCTGTCCTCTTATAGAACAGTTGTTAAGCTATAGTGGATCTGCAATCATATTCATGCCATTCCTTTTGTGCTAACACTGGTTCAACAATATCCCATAGAGTTCCTCAGCTGAACTTTTTCTTAAGCTTTAAAACATTTCCTTTTGAATGACTTCAAAATTTTCTTTGTTTCATTTTTTTACATTTTATGCCACAGAGGAGGAAGAGTGTTTATGGCTGTGGATTTTTTCATTTGCTTTTTTATTTGTCTGGTGGGCTTTTTTGTTTATTTGTTTTATATACTGTTTTTACCACTGCTTCTGTCTTAAACAGATTGCCCAAACTGTCTTAAAGTGAGTTTTTTCCAAGCTCTTCCACCAAGCCCTTAAGTAGCCCTTCGCTACTTAAAATAAATAAATAAATAAAGGAGTGGTAACAATATGCATAATTGTATGAGCTTAAGATTTTAATGACATCATGCAAACCAATACTTCCAATAGCAATCCCTGTCTTTTCCTTAATGTTAAAAAAACCCATCTTTGCTGATTTGACCGTAAGAGAAAAGCAAGTGTAAAGCCGAGTTTAGATCTTCAATATTCCTGTCCTGGTCCTCTACTTAGCTCACTAGGTCATGACTCATATAATAACCGAGGCCTCAAAGAACTAGTCATTAGCTCCTGCTGGTATTTAAATATAACAAAATGTTTTGATGCAACAGAGCAATGAGTTTATGGCAGATCTGTGGGGTATGTTCTGCCACCAGCTCCCAAAAGCACAACTTCCCATTGATTGTGTGTGGACCATTCCTCAGCAGATTGTTGGCATGCTGTGGCTCCCCAGTGATTCCACAGTGGAAGAAATTCAAGGAATTTGTCTCTGACCACAGAATTTATGAGGCCATGCAGAAGTTTTTCGTGAACGGCAGGAAACAGGGAAACAGTTCAGAGACTGTTGGGAATCTTCCTTTCTTTCTGTTTTGTTTGTTCTCTTTTGGGACTACACATGGGAAAAAGAAAGAGTTGAGAGGGAATTTTGGAAAGTTTTCAGCTCTGTCCTACCTCTGCTTCCACAGAAACATAGGGCTCAACTCCTGCTAATTCTAAAGGGAACCGAGACAAATGCTGAGTATTTTCTTATTGTTGCAGAGGAGTTTCTTTGTCTCTTCAGAAATGTTAATGTTCAATTCAATAGAATTCTTAATAATTCATTTTTAAAATTTACTTTGTGCTGCTACAAAAGAGCATTTTGTTTGAGACTAAAACAGTGCTTTTATGCCAAAGAAGCAAGGTTGTTTTTGCCTACAGGGTGTGAATTCATAGCCAAAGCACACAAGATGTTTGCAGCTATCTTCTTTGCTGGTAGTACTACTTTGCTCCTATGTATTGCTTCCATCACAAGATCTCAAACAGTTTTCAAGCAACATTTCTCCACCTGTAATCTGTGGAGTATTTGTGAACCAAGAAAGATTTTTAAGTATTCTGCAAAATAGCCTGTAACTACCTTCTTCTGTATTACCATATGACTGCAGACAGAAGTTCATTACAAAACAAATGCTGCATAAACTGATTCTTGCATAGAAGATGGGGAGAAAAACTCAGGTAAGAAAAGGATATGTCAAGTTTACTCTTTCTTTTCTTTTATTCTAAACAAAATCCGTTGCAGCAACATTAGCCATGATGTGTGTTACGTAGAGTTGGTGGGGCGAGGGGGCAGGTTTGGTTTGGTTTGTTTGGTTTTGGTTTGGGGTTTTTTTTGGGTTGGTGGCAGTGGTTTGGGGAGCTTTATTATGGTGGGGGTTTTCAGTTTTCTGAGGAAATTTTAGTCCAGCATAGCAAGGAAAATATTGATGAGGTGTTTTCCTAAAGAAATTAATGCCATTATCCCTATTTTACAACAATGAAATTCATTGAAATTCATTTTACAACAATGAAATTCATTGACGAAATGAATGTTGCTATAAGGACACATACATAAGCAGCACCTGCTTATGACATGCCCCAAATGGAAATGGGTCAGACTTCACTATTTAGAACTTATATCTGAAGCAGTATTAGAAGGATAAATGAATACATGTGCATTTCAGGGCTATTTTTGCAGTCAGCTACTATGTTTTATAACTTCAGGCTCATAATTTATTCCACTTAACCTCAGGCCCTCGCTGCAGGGCTGTATGAGAAGCAGAGCCACCACTGTGTATGGGGTTAGTGCACCCAGCAAGCTGATAAGGAGAGGTGAGCTCTGTGCCCCCAGGTCCAGCCAGTAGCAAGTCTGAGCACGTATTCCCAGTGGGTACACACACACACACATGCACCCAGTGCTTCTATAAGTGCTCACACATGAACCATCCCAGACAGAAAACATTGCACTCATACAATCGCAAACAGCACCAGTGACCTCATCTTGCTCTCCTCTGGCTGAACTGAAAGAAAGGCACTGAAAACGACATATGAATACATGCAGTATGGTGCACTACAGCAGAGACCCTGTCTGGTAGCTGCCACTGGGTCCCACTCTACTCAGCTGCTGGCTCCTGCACATATGAGACCCCTGGGACCAAAGTCCCAACCCAACTGCCAGTACAGAGCCCCTCACTCACAAAGACACAGACACACACACACACACACAGGCTCTCTCTAACAACTGGCCTTAAACACCTGGTTTAAGCAGTAGCTGGTCCCTTCATCACCTGGTGTCCCAGTTGCCTCATACTCAGAAACCCACACATGCAAACAGGTCTCCCTAGTAGATGGTTTTGGTGACAAACTGCTCTCTGTAGCCACCTCTCTATACTAAAGAACCATATATTTTCACTGCAGTTCAAGTGCTCACACCTGCGAATGCTGCTCCTATATATTTTAATTTCTTCCATACCAGTCACTAAGTCTTTTATAAAATCCAAGTAAACACGACACACATCTCAGAATCAAACGTGTCATTGCTTTGGTGTTGTGTTGCTTTTTGATGTGTCAAGAAGGTGATTTTTTTTTTCTTCTGAAAGATCAGAGGCATTGGGAAATGCACCTAAATATATTACAGGATTGGCAAGCCTAAAGTTTTCTCAGTTCACTGTTTTATTTGAAACATTACATACAGGATGCTAGGCAAGTCTGCATGGATTTCAGGAGGATTAGTGTAATCAGTGTTAGGTTTTATAGTTTTACTACTTAAGCTCATGTCCTCAAACAGCTCAAGTCCAGGCATGAAGGTAACAGATGCATTTGCTCCCAAGTAAAAATCCAGTTTATTTTCTCCTGTTCCAGTGATATTAGCCAGTAAGTTTGAACTCATTTCTCACACTTGTGAGAAGCCATTTGTGCAAGCAGTTCCAGCAGAAAAAATGGATGAGTTTTGGAGGGAAAATTTCACTTGTGATTATAAAAGATCACAGTATATTCCTTGATTCAGTCTTAAATCAGAAAATAACATCTATTGTTATTTTCAGTTTTCAAATTGAATTTAATTTTTTTTCCTTTTCTCTTTGTCCTGCTTCATGATTTTGTAGCGTTACTTCAACCATTATTCTTCAAATTAGTTCTCATTGATTATTATTCTTGCTAATTTCTTTGGATTTTATTAACCAAAAATTGTTGCTAAATATGAATTTAAAAGTGATTGAAATCAATTCGAGGGTAGCACAATATCAAAGGAAATCCACATGATGTAATAAAAAAATTTCTCTATGTCCTGAACCTGAGGTTAGTATAAGTGCCATCCAGAGCTGATTGTGTCAGGATTATACGTTTCCTTTAGCACAAGCCTTGTTTTCATAGTAATGACAGTCTTGTCAGCACAGACCAGGAAACAACAAGGTTTTAATTCCACTGATTTCTCTTCCATACATCCTCAAATGAGACAAATTATTAAATATCAAATGAGACTTTCTTTATATTGTGCTGCAGAACTATATATTTACCCTGGTTGGAGAATTCAGTCTGAAATCCTAATACTCCATTATTCAAAATTTATGAACACTTTTAGAAAGAGTTCAAACCTTCTTCTGATTTTCTTGTCTGAAAATTTGAGTCAACAACAATAAATATATACAGTGAAGGACTGAAAGCTAAACTAGAGTCTTGTAGGCACAGCCAAGTCAGATTAAATTATTGATATTTTTTTAGGAATATGAAGGCAATGATATTACTTTTGCTTTCAAAGTTTTCATTTAAAATCTATATTTTTACCCATTTTTTTTCTAAAGAAAAACTACATTTCCTAAAACTGTAACTTTTTTTCCTTGTCTTAAATAAGTCACTGATGATCAATATTTACTTCTTAGTTTCAAATCAAAAAGAATTAATCTTCTTAAAACTTCTATAGAAGCATTTTCTCAAAGCTCTTATCAGTAAATAGTTTGATCCCAAGAAACAATTTATAGGACAGTGATGTCTCATCATTATCACCCCAATAATCAAAATGTAAAGAAATTCAAACAAACTGTATTAATTTTTCCACACGGTTATGCTAGACCTCAGTTCAGTTCTATTATATTCTGTCAAGAACCCAAGTTTAATTTCTTTCTCCTGACTTGACCGAAGAAGGTTCTGTTATTCTGTTATATTCTGTTCAATGTCAGAAACACAAATTAGCATGACTGGGTACAATCAATAATTTGTGCTAAGAAAAGCTCAAGTCAAGGATAACAAGACTGAAGGTATGTTGGCAGAGTGAAGTAGGAACCTTAGCTTTTCAGTCCTCACTGTTCAATTTCTATCATCAGCATAATAAAAACTGTAATGTACTCTAACAGGCCTTACTCTTTAACTATACACTACAGACTTCATAGACCAGGAGCTGGGAAATATTACATATGGCAGGGAGAACGAAAAAGAGCTGGAAGTTGTGATAACAGGTGCTAAAAGCACCATAATTTTGTACAATACCAGAAACTAGAAAAGGTCAAGCCCTTGAGTGGCATAAAAGAGTGAGGTAAGACAGGCTGCTGGAGGGATGTGGAAGAGCTTTACAGGTTGTACTCTGTACCATATTCATTGATCATGAAAAACTCATGAACTTAATTTGATTAAGGTGCTTCTCTCTGTAAGCCTTTAAAGCATAAATTTTATATTTAAGTCAGTAAACTTGATTCCTGTAAATTCATCCATACTGTTGTTCAGTTTGTCCAGCTCCACCATCTCTAATTCCTCCCAACAGATTAATGATGAAGTGTTTTGCTCTCAGTGGTGAGTCAAAGCATCGAGGTCCATGTCACATGGGTTCCAAAATCACATAGACAGCCCTACAGACCTGCAGGGACTGATGCTAAATTTATCCTCTTTCACAGTAACCTTATTATAATCTCTCATCATGTACCTATACATGAGAACATATGACTCACATATGGAGAATGGGTAACTAGACAAGAAAACTACTACAAATTTATCTTGATAGCTTGTACATCATTTATAGCCTAATTAACGTTAACTTCCACTTGCCCTACCTTTTTTGGAGGAGAAAGCAAAATTAATTATAGGGATTTAAAAAATGTTGATCAAGATTCTCATGCAAGTAGAGAAATAATCAATCAACAAATTCAGGATAAATTTTGTCTTTGAAAATTTGCATTTGATTTTCAGTTTGAAGCTTCTTATAGAATGTGATTGATAGGAATTGCATCTGGAGAAGTGATAAGTTAAGAATATATGTCAGTACACAAGGATCAGTTGTCTCTTTCAGAGATCTACCTCCAAAAAATAATAGTAAATAGTCCTTCATAAAGGACTTGTGAGTTTAAGGTTTTCAGAGGGGTTGTGTGGGATTTTTCCCCTCAGACTATACTATTTTCTAAGAACTGTTTGAACGCTTATTTCAACTGATCCCCAACATCTATAGTTTGCACTTCACTACAAAGCTCCTTGACCAAATTACTTTGGAAAAATATAGAACTGGCAATGACAAAAAATCAAAAATAAACCTCACTAGCCAAAAAACTTAAGCAAGTACACACATCTTTCCTTTCCCAGTACAGCATCAAGACAAGACTTAAAGCTCTTCTCCTAACCCCAGGGATTTTTAGCATGTGAAAGCTGAACTTCATCTTTTACCTGCATCTGAGCCTATATAAAGGGGTAATAAAAAGGCCTTTAATAATTGCATTAATTTACAAAAGCTCAGGGAGATGTTCCAGGAAAATTTGTCTTTTGAAATCATCAGACTACACAGCTTTGAAGAGACTTATTTTTTCTACACAGTTCTAAACTTCTAAAGCACACCAAATTGCATTTCAGTATTATTCATGTCTTCCCAGTGTTTGTGTCCTTGTGTCCTCTGTTGTACCTCCAAGAGGAATCAGTCAGGAGCTACTGTCATGTCTACTGTCATATGTATATGTTCTGATGCATTGCAGAGCCCTTAAAAACTGCAGATACCTGGGACAGACTTGCCTCCCTGCTGTGTTTAAACATAAAAAGCGTAAGTTCAATTTGCTGGAGGGATTATTTTTTCTGTTTTACCAGATCAAGATTGACTAAAAAATCACTTCAGTAACTGGAAAACATAACCTTTTATAGCTAGAGTATTTCATAAAGACAAGTGTTTGTTTTGTGTAGCTTTGTGAAAGTCCAAGATCCAAAAAACCATCTGGAAATGTTTGTCCAAATATATATATTGATAAATTTAGAGTGAGTTTTTGCTGCCAAATGTTCCTCTTTGACTAAATGTTTCCAAAATAACCAACAGAAGATCCTCTTTATCCAGTTAAAACAGTAAATAAACAAATGCTCTAGCAAACAAAACCCCTCAAATTCTTCTTTCTGGACATATCTCAGCACACAAATTTCAACATCCAGTTTGTATTGAGGTGCATTATTTCTTTGTAATAATTTGTAATTGAATAGACACAGCACAAAACCTTTCAGTTAATAATTACTGGGTATTTTTACATTTAGAAACACATGTATATTTCACTTTGGTACTTTGTTTCTCTTTTTTGAATAAGAGAAAATACAAAAAGGAGAGTGAAACCACACATACATCAGAATGAATGCTGCCATGTCTACAGATTAGCATTTGTAGGCTAAGATTTAAACACATTTTTAAAGAAGTGGAGGAATTCTGAGACATTCTTTTAGGCATTCCAGCCCAATGATTAATTCAGTTGCAGTAACCACCCTTAAAAGTTGACTTCCTCCCATGCACCTTATAGCATTAGGATTTGAAGCCTTTCTTGAAAGCTGTTATTTAAATCTGTCCAATTCAAAAAAGAAATGCAATGATCTTTTATACTCTCAGGAAATACTGTTAACACGAAGATACTGATCAGAATGATGGTACCTTTTTTTCTCACTAAATTTATGACTCTAATTCAGAAGAAAAAAGTTCTACCCTAACCAATCTTGAAAACTAAATTCAATGCACTAACTTTGGAAATAGAGTCAGAACTATATTTTTATCACAGTCAAAAATAATTCATTTTTAATTCAAATCTTTCAAGGACTTTCAAAGTCCTAGGACTTATGGAATCAATTACTTTTAGATAGTTTTAGAGCCATGAAGTACTATTCTTATTATTAGGGAATTAGCTAATCTAGAACACTAAAATTAAATCTGGAAAGATTTTTCACTGCACAAGGTGTTCCAGGGTACTAGTACTGTTTTGTATCCCCCCCCCCCCGCAAAGTTTATTTGACTTCTTTTTAATAATTTATACACAAAACACCTCACATTTCAATTTAACAGCAATTACTGGAAAATCTTCCACTGGAATACAACCAGACCTTAGGTAGCATTTTCATTCAAAGTTCAGAGGGACTGAAAATCAGTCCTTCTCAGGGCTAAAGAAGGGAACAGATTCATAGTTCCTACTTTCAGATGTCTAGAAGTCAGTTGTCTGAGTTATTTACTTCACATTCCCCTTTATAATCAATAGAAAGAAGTAGGTAATTCCAAAGAAAAAATCATTCTCTTTCAAGGTAGGAAGGATGAATACAGTCCAGGTGCACCTACTTCTCTCTGCTACCTCTGATTTGAGTTAGTCACAGTTGACTAACTGAGATGAATCATTTTAGATGTCTAAAGTTAAGACATCTTCCCCAGTGAGAGCACACATCCTTTTCTACCTGTTTCATCTCTGTTTCAAGGACCTAATGGTAATGTGTCCCTTGGACAGAATTGGTGTGTGAGTCACTCTGTGTGTTTGAAATGAGAATACTCTTTTTTAGTCACAGAATCACAGAATTCTTAGGATTGGAAGGAAACTTTGGGGATCCATCCTCCAGTCCAACTGTCTGCCAAGGCATGGTCACCTGGAGCAGGTTACATGGGAACACCTCCAGGTGGACTTTGAACGTCTCTAGAGAGAGAACTCTAGAAGGGAAACTACATTACCTCCTTGGGCAGCTTGTTCTAGGGCTCTGCCACTCTCAGTGTAAAGTTCTTCCTCATGTTAAGGTGGAATTTCCTGTGTTTAATTTATGGCCATTGCTCCTCATCCTTTCACTGGGCACTACAAAACCAGTCCAATTCCCTCAGTCTTTCCTCATAAGAGAGATGCTCCAGACTCCTCATCATTCTTGGATCTTTTGCTGGATCCTCTCCAGTGGCTCCTTGTCTTCCTTGTACAGAGGAGCCCAGAACAGTACTCCAGGTGTGGCCTTACTAGGGCCAGTAGAGGGGCAGGATCACCTTCCTCCATGCTGGCCACATGTTTCTCCAGGATACCACTGGCCCTCCTGGCCACAAGGGCGCTGCAAGCTCATGGTCATCTTGTCATCCACCAAGACTACCAAACCCTTCTTTGCAGAGCTGCTCCGTAGAAGGTCAGTCCCCAATATGTACTGGTATTAGGGGTTATCCCTCCCAAGGTGCAGGACCCTACACTTGCCCATGTTGAATCTCATGAAGTTTCTCTCTGCCCAACTCTCCAGCCCAAGGTCCTACTCAATGGCAGCACTGCCTTCAAGTGTATCAGTCACTCCCACAGTTTCCTGTCATCAGCATAAAACATTTCAATTTTGTGAAATTTTCACGAAACATCAGCTCTTAAAACATTTATATGGATATATCTTCCCTCTCTTTCTCACACTGTCAAGGCATCAGCTCTTCCAGGCTCATCCCACTACTTCCTTAGTGAGCTTGCAAACTTCACAAAGCCTTTGTTCCTCATCCAATAGGAGAACCAGTGAGCAGGTGAAGAGTGAATTTGGGAGCGGGAACTGATGACACTGGACCACACAAAATATCCAGTGAAAGGGAAGAACTGCTTTTTTGGTCCTGAAAGCTGAGAAGAAACACTTACTGTTGGAGGGAGGTTGTAAACCTGAGGTATGGAGGGTGTTCTGCAGAACAAAACCAAGCTGCTCCTTGAGGGTTGTCAGACACATCATTAAATAAATTGAGGGAAATTGGAAAGTTCTTCTCTACTTAAACTCTTTCAGATGTAAATGAGTTTCCAAAACACAGGTTTTAAAAGAACCCAACAGCTAATTGCAGCAAAAAATGCATAAAGAATGTTTTAATTATTTTTTTCCACATTGAATGGATATATCTTAATACTGCATCTTAAATAGATATGAAAATGGGAATCAACCATAAACTTTGTACTGTCAAAAATACACCATTCTCATGTTCATTAAACAATCAGAATAATTTGGTCAGTTTGATTTCAAATTTGGTGTATTAAAAGAGAAATTGTAATTGCAGTTATTTTGATTACAAAAGATGGAATTTACAGAATAAAAGCACATGATTAATTCTTTTTCTTTGCTGTTTTCATAGGAGCAGTAATTCCCTATTAATGTTTTTAATGAAATATAAAATCACTATTATTATAAAGACATTATCATTATGCCAATAGTACTATAAAAGAATCACATCTCTGATATGTATGTTAAATAAGCCTGGTGGGAAAAGAAATGGAGGCCGAATTGCTGCCATATGTCAAAGGAAATTACCTGGGTGACCTTGTAAGAATGGCTAAGATCGTGTTCCAGACCTAGTGACTTGCTGAGTAATAGGGCTGAATTTAGGATATTATTAATACAGGTTTTAATAAACTTGCCTGACCATAGTCAATTTAGCCTTTCAAGTCTTTAAAAAAAAATTTCCATAATTACCAAAGCTCATAGGCCTTAGGGCTTAAAAATGACCTCTTGTTTGTTTTCAGTGAAAAACAGTAGAGGCAGGGAATCAATTTAAATCAATATTTTCAGTAGAATTGAATAGAGAATTTACCAGAATGTATTCCCATTCTTGGTTTTTTATGTCTGGGGCACTAACTGCACTTGCAGATATGCAAACATGCCTCCACATAACTTTAGCAAGCACTGCCAGTTAAGTCCAAGTTGGCTGTAAGGAGTCCAGCTATGCTCAGCTTGGGGAAAGGATTTCCACTGACTACAACGATAACAGGAGTCCTATATTGCACAAACTCTTTACCAAGGCCTCAGTTTGACAAGGCGTTAAGAAACTTCCAAAAAACCCCCAAACCTTATTGTCCTTTTTTTGTGCAAACCCATCCACAGCATTTGCACTGCACCTTTCAGCATTTAGACAAAAAACTTTAGTTCTGTTATATGCTATGTCTCCTAAATTTATGTAGGGCTCACTGCGAGCAGAGGAATGGGAAGATGGAAAGAGGGGGGTGACAAAAACCTCTCCCAGTCTTCAACAAAAATATGTCCTGTCCTTAAAGTAGTACTCTTTTTTTTGTTGTCATCTTCTTTTAATGGTTTGCTGCTGCATCCTCAAATAAGTTGTTGTGAACATGGGAAAAGGAAGTGTTCACCTAATATATGAAGTTATTTTCAATATTTAATAGTAATTGTCTTCTCCAGTGCTGAGAAATAGCTAAAAATATTCAACTTAATTACTCAGTATTCAAAAATGTCCTTTGGATGATGACAGTGGTCTAAGACCCTGAATTTAGGCCATTAAAGCTCCCTTTCTGCCCAACCACCCAATGAATGCTTTAGGGAGATTGCTATTTTTACTGATTAGCAAACCTCTATAATCTATTTCAGAATACAAGTGACATCTTTGAGTACCCAGGACCCATGACCTCAGGGAGATGTGTTGTGTCACAGGCTTGACTGATAGAAAGGCAATATTCCTCCTTCAGACTCTAATTGGAACTACTCAGTGCAGCTGAAGAATTGACTAACTCCCTGTTATTCCATTTAATGGTCTTTTTGCATTTACAAATCATTTATCAGAATCATACCCAAATGAAAAATTGTAATAATAGCAAAGATATTTGGCACAATATGTTTGGCTTGTTATCCCAAGCCTTTGTATGGAGGCATTGAAATACAAGGGATGATGTCATACACTAGAGTGGGTGCAAAAGGGGAATCATTCTTAATTTCTGGCTGACTTCCCAGTCTTTCTCCTGGTCCTCTTCTACCGGAATCTGTCACAGTGCTTTCTGTCACAGTTGTAAAATACTTTCGGAGAAACATAAAGTTTTTATGAGAAGAATGATAAAAGAGATGACTTATTTTGGGGTTGGGGGTTAATATTTGCACTTGAGGGCTGACTTCAAGAATTAAAAATAAAAAAAGGGAGGAAGAAAGTCAAAGTCCTTTATTTCCCCTTGCATTTATTCAGAAGACATAGCAGCATCTGCTCCAGATCTCATATAGAAGAGTAAAGACATTGAGCTACAGTCACAGGGTTCTGAACATACAGGTTTACTGGTGAATAGACTCCATTTTTCATGATTTCCATTTCAAAATTTTAAACAGGAAGGAAGGACGGACAGAAGGAAGGACGGGCGGGCAGGGGGGAGGGCGGGTGGGCAGAAGCAAGGAAGGAAGGAAAGAAGGAAAGAAGGAAAGAAGGAAAGAAGGAAGGTACTATGCTTAAAATTCTAATGTATTTCATTTCAAATTCAGATGCTGGTGATAAGACTTCTCCAAACCCTTGAAGATAAGTGGATATATCAACTCATACTTTCTGGCTTAATTCACACAGCAGCCTATACAGAATGACTTATTCTTTTTTAACAAACAGGACTGTCTGAGACGGAATACTTTTCCTCCGTGTGTTTGCCCTTTTCGTATAATATTTACTTAGAGCCACCTAATGGGAAATGTCATTGAGGTTTTGAGTATCTTCTGAAGAATGGAAGCATTAAGATACTAAAACTGCATGCAGTCAAAAGCTATCTTAAGTGGTCTGGTTCATCAAATAATACACTAAGTAGAATTGAATTTAGAGGACTTTTATGGTACAATGAACAAGGAAAGACTCTAATACCTGTGATACACTTGGCTTTTTTTTTTGCTTTTTTTTTTTTTTTTTTTTTTTTTTTGGAAGGACAGTCTCCTAGTTCTTGAAGTTTATTAAAGCTTTAAGCTGTCAGGTTATTACTGTCAGTTTCAAGAAAGGAAAGAGCTACTGATGTAAAATTAATTTATTGAATAAAATTGTTTTGCCCCGGGGGAATAACATCACCATTTAATTTAATTTCCCCATCATATTGTCTCATTTGCAGAGGAAAAAAAATAACTTTCCTTTTTAACAGACCAAAGTATGTTACGCTGAATAGTGAATTGTCCTTACAGTTATTTCCTGTTCTAGATTATCAGTTGTCATAAGAATATTTCAGACTCCCTGTGGCTTCTACTTACTGCATTTTTTGAAAACACTGAATTGTAAAAGTCTCTCAGAGGTCTAGTCCTGAATCTTTTGGCTAATAGATGTATTTCCATTGACACATTTTGGCTTGGATCAAGCCAAAAGAGAGGAGAAAATAGAAAAAAGAAAGTAATAAGTATTAGAATATACAGTTTGGCCATTTACCAGTCTGTCCAGGATGCTTTCAGCATCCCATGCAACCTGACCTTGTTCATCTGTAATGAAATTAGCAGGCCCAGGGATAAAGCTGCTGAACAGTTTACTGGGATGGATTTATCACAATTTTAGAGCTACTCTGTCAAATCAATACATTGCCAGGTCCAACTTCAGTGGAGCAAGAGGGCTTGTAGTTACAACCCTTCTACCACCTGTTTGGCCAAAGTATTGTCTCACATATTTTATGCAGTTATACTGTATGCATCTCTTTAGAAGGCAGAATTTTGTTGCTGTCCTTACTCAATTTATTGAAAGAAAAACGCTAACTGCCCCTATGATAAGTAAAACCGGAAATAATTTTGAGCTGATTTTGGTTCAAAGCTAAGAATTTTTCCAGTCTTCTCAGTTTCTTCCTTTTTTCTGGACGTATCACTGTACCTTGCATAAATTACTAAAAGCAGAAAGTGATGGCCGTGATGTTTTACTGTCTCTTCAACAGTTACAATTCCCAGAGGAAGGAAATGTCACAGAAAAGGAAGTTTGCAATATAATCCTGTGTACATTGTGAACATGACATGTTTTGTTATAAGACTTGATAATCTTGCTTTGGCATGTGACCCACACAAACTTCAAAGCTGGAAGGGCCAGTTATCAGAAAAGCCTTTGCCATGGATCCAAAGGGCAGCCGTAGGTACCTGCTGCTGCTCTGAGCTGCATGCCTGCAGAGGGCTACAGCAAAGTTGAGGGGAAGCATCAAGAACCAAGATAAATTAATCAAAGCCTTAGCACTTGAGCTTTAGGAGAATTCAATCATGGAATAGTGAAAAGCTGAAATAATGGCTTAGAAGACTAATTGTTCTACAGACTAAATGTGTCTAATAGCTGCAGATTCAAAGGCACCCATGAGAGAACTGTCTGGCCTGCAAAAGCATGTGGTGGGAGAGGGAAGGGTCACCGTGCTCTGTAAATGTTCCTTGCCATACACCCCTTAAACTATAGCTTAGATTTGAGAAGAGATAAGCTAAGGGGAGTTAACACCTGGGAGATGCCCTTGTTTCGGTCAGGGAAGTTGAGAGCAAACAAAGAAGTCCCTTTGGGAGTCTGGTTGCTTATTACAAAGGCAACCTCACTGCCTTTCAGTCATGGTGATAACAAGCAGAGGTCAGCCTCTCTCTGAAAGTGTCTGGCAAAAGAAAGATCTCTCTTCCGGAAAAAAAAAAAATATATATATATAGAAGCTTCAGAAATCTTTAGGGCAAAACAGAACCAGCCCTTTAAGGTATTTAAGTTGCTGCTGTTTGCTAGCTCTCTGTTTTAGTTATTTTAAATAATGAGCAAAAATATAGAGATTAAAGTCTGTCAATGTAATGATTCTTTTTTCAAAATCCATCCCAAACAACAGAGATTTTGTATGAGAAACTTTGCTTTCTTTTGTGGTTGGGGGGTTTTTTAACACCAAACCTCTGGTGGTTTTTAATGGTAGAACTCTAGTTCAAGTACTCTCTATCTGACGTTATTGGAGATGACCTAAATTTTTTCCAGGTCACACAAGTAGGAACTACTACCAGTGAATTCCTTCCTTTCTTTAAGCTGCTTCTTTGTTTTGACAATGCTCTATTATTTACTAAAGAAAATCAAACTTCTGTGAGTCCCCAGAGAGGGAAAGAATCAGGAGCAATGACTTGCATTGCAGTGGGGAAAGTTACTGCGCACTGCTGAGACCTTGGCAGCCCAGTTGGACCTGTAACAGCCCCCTGAGTGCTTGTGTATGGAAGTTTTCCCCTAAGCAACATCCATGGAATGGCATCCATCTTGTCTCACATCAGGTAAAATCTGACAATAGCAGTTTCAGAAGCACTTAAGTAAATTCCAGTGCAGATTCTGAGCAGTGTCCGAGGACAAAGACGAAGGATCAGAATCTGTGGGTCGGAATTATTTGTATATTATTTGATTGAACACAGAGCAAGTGCACTTCACATCCAACAGTAGGGTACATCTTATTGAACAGCTTGTCACTTCTATCTCAGGAACAGCAAGGAGATTCAGGGAACTATATGCTGCTTACCTCAATCCTGGGCAAGGTGAAACAGCAACTAATCCTAGAAAGTGTTTCCAGCCACATGAAAGACAAGAAGGTGATTGGAAGTAGTTAGCAGAGACTTACAACTAATTGCTGGCTTGTTGCAGGAAAAAAGAATAAATCATATAGTCTGTTTTGACTTCAGCAAGGCTTTTGACACTGTCTCCCAAAACATCCTCATGAACAAACTGATGAAACATGATCCAGAAAAGCTGACAGTGAGATGGAAAGAAAGCTGGCTGAACATCTGAGGCTTATAATCAGCACCTCGTAGCCTAGATAGGGTTCAACCAGCAGAACCACATGTATTCCAAGTGGGTTATTACTAGCAATACCTCATTAATGGTCTGTATAATGGGACAGAGTTTCAGATAATACAAAACAGGGAGGATGGTTGATACATCAGATGTCTGTGCACCATTCAGGAGGGACCTGGACAGGCTCAAGAAGTGGGTTGACAAGCTCTCATAAGTTCAACAAAGGAAAATGCAAAGATCTGCCCCTGGGGAGGGGTTATACCATCTCAAAGGCCACTTTGCAATAAAAGACTTGGAAGTCCTGATGGGAAAAAAGTTCACCACAATGCAGCAACGCAGAGCAAAGCGAGCAAATAACCTATAGATTACAAAATATCATCAGCAGGCTCAGGGCAGGTCCTTCCTATCTACTAAATGCCAATAAGACACATCAGGAGTGCTGTGTCCAGGTTTGGGCTTCCCAGTACAAAGGAGACAAGGACATACCAGAGCATATCCAGTGATAGGACAAAGGAGTTTTGAAGGAACAGGAGCATTTGGAGAGACAGAGAGATGGACTTCAGCATGGAGAAGTCTCAGGGGGATCCGATTAATATGCGCAAATATCTGGTGGGATGATGTAAGAAAGCAAAGCCACACTCTCAGTGGTATACAGTGACACAAGAGTCAGTGAGTACAGGCTGAAAGACAGGAAATACCATTTAAATAAAAATGTATGACAATTGTGAGGGTAACCGAGCACAGAAACCGGTTGCCCAGAGGGTACAGATCCTCTGTCCTAGGAAACATTAAAAATCTGACAGAACGCAACTCTCGGCAACCAGAAACACAGAGATCTCTTCCCATCTCAGCCAATTTGTTGATTTCTTAAGATTATAAGTAAATGCAACAGGTGAAACTTACATGGCTGCCTTTCAAGTGATATTGACAGTACAGTATCAATTACAGGCTTTATTTTATTCCAGTTGCAGTCTGGAACATCTCTGACTAGGTACCAAAAATAATGGGAGATATTGAACAACTCTCACCAGTGCAAAAACACAACCTTCTCCACTGATATCTTAGGTTTCCCAAGAATCTTTTTCTATGATGCACAGATGCATCTTGTATGACCTTCGGTCTGCCCTCTCATGGTTGGTGGATGCTTCTTCTGGTAAGAGTTACCCTTTGTACACACCTGGGCATCTTGTGTCTATGGAAGCATCCATTGTGTCTAAGTGGTTTGAATACAGAATGTGCTTCAAGAAGCAAGGGTATAGTGAAGAGAAATCAGTGCATTTTCTATTCAGGGAGAAAGCAAAGCTGTGTCACCTGTATAGCAAAATAAACTTTTCAACAACCTTTTCACCAGCTATTAGCATCTGAAATAGGAAGGAGCAAAGCTCCAAAGCACTACAAATGAAAGTTATCTCCCAGAAATGTACTTGAGGAAGAGGAAAAAAAATAAGCAAACTAGTATCTTGAACTTATATATATATCAAAGTTCAATATTTAACACAATGGGAGTGAAGGGAAGGAGAGGGAGCAAGGAACTAATACAACATACTTTTAAAATTAAGCTGAAAATTTTAGAGGCATAGCTCATGGAAGTTCATACCCATTTGAAGACATCAGAGAAAATTATCTCCAAAAGTGCAGTGGGGCTAGTTACTGATTGTTGCTGAAAGGAAATTATTCTTAAGCAGGACTAAGAGCTTCAGTTAAAAATTTCATTGTGTTTGAATGGATAACTAAAGCTTCAAAGAAATTGGGCTCGAGTAAATGGTGAGGTTCCCAGCTGTGTTCACTGGCTGATCACCAGCATCAGAAAGAAGAAAGAGATTACCATTTGTACATTTCAGTAAATTGCATAATGTCAAATTGTCCTGATCTTATCCCAAAAGAAAGATGTCAAAGGGAGCTGGAGGGGTTTCTTTTATCATGGTATCTAGTTTAAGAAGTAAAGATATGATTCATTCTGAACAGAAAACTTGAGGAAAAGTAATGAATAATGCATTTAATATGGAGGTTGCTAGCCCACTGAGGTGACGTTGGCCATATACACTAATAAAATTATGTATACACCTTGCCCAGTTGTGTGGAGTGAAATTTTTTCCAGAAACATTATCAGATATGACTGCATGCTGCAAGGTAAACTTCTGTAAAGCTTCAGTTTGAAAAGAGAAAAGGCTTTACATTCCCCAGCATGCAGAATTCTGCTCACTGGTGGGGCCACCATTGATATTGCTATTTCATTTTTGTTTACTTAGTATTTTTCAGCCAAGGTGGAGGTACTTGAACTTTCAATAGAGGTCCTTTATTTTTTGCCCCAATATAAACAAGTAAGTGAAACTACTTTCTGTGCAGCTGCTTTAAAACTAACAGGGATGTTAATGCAACTCACTTCATGACAGACATCTTTTACTTAGCTAGGTAAGAGCTGGATTAGACAGGAAATTTTTATAGGAGTAAATATCCAGAAGAAGTTCAAGGTTTTTGTCTTGGTCTATTATTCTTGTTCATTTTTTTCTTTCCTGGAAAAATGACTAGATTTTCTTGGCAAAATTAGTTTAGCATTGTAATGAAACCAGTAAAATTTCCTCTGCTGTTTCTCCATTTTTCTAGTTCACTAATGAGTGATAATAAAATTACACTAGTTTCATATTTTCTCTAAAGAAAATAATTTTCAGGGGACCGATCTGGATGTCTATTTGAAACTGGATGAACTGGGTTTCTTTTTTCTATGATGAAAAATACAAATGATAGTGTATCTCAAGTTAGTCTTCTTCACCAAATAAAACTTAGATGTACCTTTGAATCAGACAGAAAAGAACTGAACCATTTCTGTTTCTCAAGTGAAGTCAGTTTCATTTTCCTGTTTACTAAACAAAACAAAACAAACAAACAAAAAAACATGCTGGATTTTTGATTTTTATCTGCTTCTTAGTCTGGGAAGCAAAGTACGGTACTGCAACAGTCAGCAAGGAACCCCAGCACATCAAATTTTCACACTTCATTGCAACACAGCCAAGCAGTGATAATCTCCTTATTCAGAACTAGCTTGTGACACCTTGGATCTCCATATTTTCTAGCTCTACCTCCCCCTGCATGTCTCTGAACTCACAATGTTACAGGGGTAAGGGTAAACTTATTAAAGAAAAGAGATGACTGAAGGACTGGAAAGCAGTATTTTGCTCAACTTGTACTCCCACTTGCAGATGCAACTTGTCTCCAAATAGTCTTCCAGTTAAGAATAGCTTTAGCTTTATAAGACTGGAGGGCTCTCCTGCTAAACCCAGCAAGGCATACACAGAACAATACTCCATCCTAACAAGATATGAGCCTGCAAAGCACTTCGGCATGCTTGTGGGCCTAAACCAAGTTTCATTGAACATAATAGTCTTGTATGACCAGAATTATGATAATATTTGTGCATTAATATATAAATCTGTGTGAATTATGTGTAAATCTGTATTCAAAGAAAATACTGTAATGACAGTAAGTATGCTCTTTCAGGCAAGATAATCTTCGTGGTTTTTAAAAATTTCTAGCTTGGGTCTTGTAATTATTATCAAAGAGTTGAGGAGCCAGTAGTTTCCAAAAGTGAAAATTGTGAGCATCGGACAACCAATTCCATTTTTACTAAGGGATTAACAAAGAATCCCCTTCAGAGTCTGGATTGGGTACTGCACCTAGGCAAATAAAAAATCACCGAAAAGTTAAGGAGCAATAGCCACCCTCACTATGTCAAATGTTTTTCACATATTTTTTGCTTTATTCAAATGTATTATTATTTCAGTACCTAGGGAATAAAATTACTGCATTAATTCTTTTCTTAATTTGTATATATTTGATATAGTATCTATTTTTAATTATCAGAAGTCTTATTTAATTTTGACTTCATTAAAAGTTACATATGGAATTATACATATCTCTTCTACATGTGAGAAGATGCAATATTCTGTTAGAGGGAAGTAGTCAATTAAAATGTTCAGCACATAAACACAAAAATGTTTTTCCTTATCAAAGATAATACAGAAGAAGAATGGTCTTGTGGTTAAAATGTTCAGTGCATAAATACAGAGCTCTGCTTCTCAACAAATATAATAGAGAAACCTGATTATTAAACAGAGGGAAGCAAACCACTGCAGCTGCCTTCCTGTCTCTGCTAGAAACTTGTGTTACAGCTTGTGGCAAGTTACATGCAGAAGATTTTTGAGCAGAGGTGATACAGGTGCCATGCTGGGAATATGAGTGCTATGATTTTCTAGAAAGAGCAGGGTATGAAGAAATGTTCAACACTGCTCTGCTGGATTTCTGAGCACTCACTGCTGTGTTGGTGCACTGGTGTCACCTGTATGGCAGCTCAGGGCCCTTGTTGATAGATGTACATATTCCCTCACACTGCTTCCCTCAGAGTGCTGAGGGAACTGGGCTTGGACTTTGTGGTCCTTGATATAAAAATAGAAATTCTATCAGTAACTGCTGAGTTAATGGCCTCAACAACAGTAATTTACTATTGCCTAACTGTAATAACCTTGCTCTTTCCCTTTGTTTTCCAAGGAGCCCTTGCCTTCAACACACACGTGCACACAGCTGTCTCTCTTGCCCCAAGGTACCTGTAAGGTACTTCAGCACCCTCCCTCTTGCCTGATGAGAAGCAGCATGTGCCACTCCTGGATCCCAGATTTGAGGGGCAGGAGGACACATGGGATAGCAACAGCAGAGCCCTGTTGTCTGCATCCTTACTGCTTCTGTTCCCAGAACTCATAGGTATTTAAAATCTTGCAGAGTAACCAGGGGCAGACAGACAGACAGGCACACACTGTCATCTTTTTGTCAGTCTCCATCCACAGTTGGGATTGCACTTATCCAAGTGTTGCTGGTCTGGAATTAGTTGTACAGACCTTCCAAACACAGGCATTGGTGTCTCCAGGGCTGAACTCCTTCTATCTGTGGTTCTCAGTCAAGTGAAATAAAAAAAAATGAAAGGAAAAAAAAAAGTTAAACAGAGGACTTGCATGCCCTTCCATTTCTTAAAACTAGAATTTAAGTAGGGCATAAGCAATGAAGTGATCAAATGCTCGAACAAAGTGGGTTTTGGTTTTATTTTCTCATGTAGAAGCTACCTTTAAATTTTTAGAAAAATATACCTCCAGGTAGGTACAGAAGGCAAAAAGATACTTCCAGGTCAGCTTGATTGCCTGTAATCACAAGCAAAGGTTTTTGAAAGTAATCTTCCACTGATGTAGTTCAGTCAAACTTCAGGCACCCAGATCCTTTCCTGGATCTAGTGACAGACTCCTGCCAGTAGCTCTTGGCTGTGCAGGGTGGTACAGCAATGTTGTACCTGGACTTGTCTCACCCCAAAAGTGACATTGCCAGCATTAGAAATTTACAAGAGGTTCCTTCATGGAGAGAGATCTGGCATCAGGGTGTCTGCAGGTTCATGTGCTGCTTATTGTGCAGCTTAACTCAACCTTTTGCAAGTAAAATGATTTGAAAGTTAGATGCTTTTGATGAAAATTAACCAGAGCATCAAGAGAATAGAACACAATAGCTATTACTTTAAAACTTGTTTTATGGTAATTAGTTATCGTCATGACAGAAAAAATTCTGAAAAATGTTTGACAGGACCAAAACTTTTCAAGAATTTACATTGAATTCAAAAAGTGATTTTTCCAAAAGAAAAAAACCCTTTTTCTTTTTTTTTTTTTTTTTTTTTTTTTGAGATCTGCTGAAAGATTTTATCTTTTTCACAGCAATATGTTTCAGCTACTTCTTTTGGAATAGCATTTGGCATTCCAAAGATGACCTTAAAAAAAGAGAAAAAAGAAAAAAAGAAAAAAAAAGAGAAAAAAAAAAAAAAGACAAAGGACTTCAAAACTGAGAAACATGTCAAAATATTGAATTTCAGACCAGATGATATTTTTGGGCAAGTCCCAAATTACTCCTTAATTTCCTCAAAGGAAATTTGGTTTGGTTTGTTCAAACTAATTGGTTTTTCCTTCTGTTTTTTGCCGGTCTCATAACAAAAAAAAAATTTTCTTTTCAAGTTTATTTCTCTTTTTGACAAGAGAAAGAGGAATTTCAAAAAATTCTCTTTGATAGGAAACAAAGATCAACATCTGGTGTGCTTTCACATTGATTTCTCTGCCTTTACAATGACCAAAAGCTTTTAAACTTGCTAATTAACAATTGTAAAAATCTGCTTATCTGTTGCTGCCATTTATCTAGGATAAAGCTAATTATTTTTTGATATTGACCAAGTTTAGGATGGGGATTAATTACCAGATTTTTAAACATTTCAATAGTCTACCTCTTCCCATGATACTAATTGAAATTACTGTAGTAAATACTGCAAGTTTACACTGGCAGATAAAGGTGTGTTGAACATACTTTTTTTCCTAATCTTTGAGTGCACTTTCCAAAGAAACCAAGCACTTGGCAATTCTTATAACCTCATTGGGCACAAGCAGAAACATTGCAGAAGAACAGTGTTAGAGATTTTTTTCCAAAACAGCATTCTAAAACATTCTACATGCATTGTGGTTTATCCCTAAAGCAATGTTTACCCTACATATATTATATAATCTATCCTATAAACTGTACCTCATGGGCTGTCCCTGCACTAATATCACATTTCCATGGCATTGCCTGATCCACACTGCTGAAGATTAACTTTGAAAAGATTTTGGAGAAGATGCCTGGATTACCTGACTGCAAAAATATCTCTGTTAGCTACATTTCAAATAAGACACATATGCACTCCAAGGATGCTGCTCTGATCACTGCATTAACCAAAAACATGTGACTTTTTTAACTTTAATACAAACTATTACATACTTGTTCCTTTCTTCTCTCTGAGGCCCAAATAGTCTGTCATCTGTCACAGAAATTTACAAAGACTTAGTGTGTTCTCTCAAAGGTGTAACTAGTTATTGCAAACAGTTTGCCATACACAATAAATATCATTGTGTAGTCACCAAAAAGTGTCTTAAGATGATAAAAGAAATTCCTTGTTAACATTGGAATTGTCATTTTGCAAGCTTGGTGAATCAAAACTTCAAATCTAACAAACTGTGGATTTAGTTCTTTTTTCATAGAATCCTAAGTATTCTTTTACAATATTGAAACAGTAAATGAAACATAGTACTAAAATTCATTCTATTGAATAAGAACTAATTAAAGAATAAAATCCATGTAGTATACAGTGTTGTCCTGGTACAGTCTTAATCTATAAATACCAGCAACTGAGCTGTGCTAAATGAGGAGGAGGTTTGAAGCATGAGCTGGATGAAGAAGGCATTCTTTTCAGGGAATAGCAGCATTTAAAGCAACTCTTCGGTATTAATTTACTTTTTTTTCCTTTTCAGGGCTTTTTTATTGTTTGTAGTGTATTTCAAATCTCAGAACTACAGAAAAGCCACAAATTTTTTTTTCATACCCTGGCTTTTTTTTTTTTTTTTTTTTTTTTTTTGAGAAAAACACGAACTTCCTCATTCAAGTTGTGTGTCTGAATAAAAGAGCTAGAGGTCCTTGTGTTAAAGGCAGTGTTATCCTGATGGTTCACACAGGTTATCAATCCCTAGAGTATGGGCTACTATTATCTATCCAATTAGATACAGATTTTTTTATCTTTTCCTTTTTTTTTAAGAATAAATTATGTTTAAATAGAAAGGTAATTTCTCTTAGAGGACCTTGCTGCAGTCAGGGCCTTAAGTTCATTTTATTTTTTTCCTCTGCATTCATAACTCTTACCACTGCTAGTGATTGAAGGTCTCTGAAACTGAACAAAGCTGCTCTTGTGGCATAATTCAGCTTCTAACTGACAGATGAAACTGAATACAGAGGTTAAAGGAAGTGTCTATGAAGCATCTCACTCCCCAAGACATCCAGCTGTTTACAAGCAGTCTGTGACATAAGGGGCAAGTACTGGATTCTCCAAAGTCTTCCTATTTATAAAACGGGCATATTTTCTGTACCTCAGAGACTTTCCAAAGTATCTTACTGATAAAAAGGATGTTGTTTTCTCAGATGCCAGGAGGTCGTATTACTGTCTTCATGTCATTACAGAGGAGCTAACTGTCTCATTTGAGTTACCCAGTAACTTCACTGTGGGCTGCTTATAAATATTGGCCAATAACTAACAATTCTCCAGGATCCAGCAGGGGTTGTTATCTATTTATAACTCAGACCTTGTTTCACTCCCTCAATGATGTCATGGTCAAGGAAGAAGAATGCCACAGAACAACAGAAAATAATGGGTTGTACTCCATGGGTTAACAACAAGGAGTAGTAATGGATAAATATTTTTTAAAAAAATCAGCATTTTATTCGCTGGTTTAAAGAAATCTTAACATTTGGAAGTGAAAAATGGGATATGATGGAGATAGGAAAAAACCTTTTGGAGACTACAGTGAAACATGCTCTCCTTCAAGCAAATAGACTCTTTGGCTGGCAAAATAAGGGTAGGAACTTAGAAGAAGAGGTTTTAGTTTATCAGCCCTTGCTGTGTTGTTTTCCAGGCAGTGGAAAACACCCAAAGAGCAGGCCAGGGCACCCCTGGGTGATGAACTCTGTTGGACTTATGCAAGAGAAGGGACACAGACCTGAGAGTTCAGACACAAGCAGAATGGGCATAAAGAGGCAATAGTTTGTGGGATAAAGCCATACCTGGTGACAAAATGACATAGAAAAAAAGAGCATAACTCCAAGTTACAAAAGATTTGGGGTCACTTCCTTTTCCTTATCTTTGAAGGGCTGGAACATCAATTTAAAAAGTTACAAATCTGAGTTATATTGACCTGTCTTTCTGTGCATGTGATATAGTGACATAGTCTCCACTAAGTGAGGAATATCTGGCTTATGTTAGGGTATGTGTCAGCATCTTCTGTGTCAGCATCTTCTGAACCAAGGAGACCCTCTTACATGTACTGTTGCCTGCTTTGATTATTTCCTAATTCTATCTAGATTAGACTAAGGAAATGGTTTGTGTGCAAGGTCATGTAACACTTCAGTGACTGGCTGCAGAGAAAGGGAAAAGCTTAGTTTAAACCTTGGATTCTGTCATACAGTAATCAAAAAAGAGAAAGAGCATAATGCAGATAGGGGAAGCTGATGAAGGTGGGAGAAAATGTGATATGGAGCCCACTTTCTTATCAGTAAGGGATTACAAAAGAGCACTTAAACATTGTTTAACCTGTCCTTAAATTATCGGGTGGATATTTATAATATTTTAGGAATGTCTCATAATTGCATTTATATAAAATATTGCTGACATTAATTTAGTACTTAAACTTTAAAATTTCCCTTGCCCTCTCTTCATCTCCTTTCCCCTTTGACAAAGCAGGTGCAGGCTTAAAAAAAAAGGCTAAATGACCAACTGAAGTGAAAGGATCAATACTAAAGAATTCAATTAAATTTCCCTCAAAGGGGGTTTGCTCCAAATCTCATTGAAGACAACAGAAAGATACCCACTCACTTCAGGGGGGTTTTGAAGAGACCCAGGGGACACAGCCAGAGAGGGCCCCATCAGTGTTTTGCTGACTTAGAGCTCTTCCACCGAGTCACCTTCTTTTTTGTTTCTTTTTTTCCAAGAGAACCCATTTTGCTCTGGTCTCAGACCTGCAGTTTGGGTCTGCAGAAAGTCTCTGTGCCTGGGAACACCTCTAATGATCAAATACTCTTCAAATCTTCCCCATACTACTGGATGAACAGTGCAAAAACATTTCTTAATCACCTTCCCTCTTTTCATGCATCCTGGTCTGTTCTAGCCCCAAAGAAAGTTCCCATGTTTATGCAAAATATTAGTGGCTTTATTTTTATTAACGACATGCTTTATTAATCTTAATAAATCAGTTTGTCACTTGCTTTCTGACTGCTTCTCAAGTAAAACGGGGATTGACTGTGCGGTTACACTGTTTATGTCATGCCTCAATAGTTTAAGGTGAGGCTTTGAGTAGTTTTATTGCTTTTGTTTATATAGGTAAACCCAATCTGTGCATTTGAAATGATTGATGAAGTGCAGTCCCACTTGGAGTGTTTGTCATCATTCATGTGCTGAAGTGACATTTCTTTATGTATTTTGGCATAAACATATGCAACTACTGGAAAAGCATTTGACCCTGGAGTCTGACTATTTGTCATTCTAATCTTTTTTTTTTCCTACCCCAAAGTCAGGCAAGTTACTATATATTCCATCTGAATTCATGTTGCTAATTATTCAAGAGATAGTAAAAAGTCCTGTGGCTGGAACTGAGTAAGTTGCTGAATGTGCATTCTTCTTTTCACAAGTTAGGTACTTTGCTGCAATATAAATAAAGTTGGGATGTGTGTAAATGTCAAAGCATCCTCCATATCAAGCTGCAGTATCTTTTCAGTGAAATCTGAAGCCTGTGCTTTGTCAATAGAATAAGACAAAACACTTTGCAAGGGATTTAGCAAATCAAATGTGAGCACAGATTAAGTAAACTATGTTAAATATATCTTGGGATATAATTTTCCAATAACAGAGTTACAATGAAAAGCAAGTAACCAATAATTCACATTATGTGAACAGAGATAAATGGATGGTGTGTTAACCTCCAGGCTCAGGGTTCAGACTGTGTGCTGTCTTGTTGGAAAAGAGCTGATTATTTATTGGGGAAAATGTCAGAAAAAAAAAAATTAAACGGTAAAGTAATTTTCCCTGGAAAGAATCACACATCATTTATAAAATACATCAACTTTTTTGAATAGTCATAAAAATGTGATACCTCCTCAAAACTTACCTTAGTTCTGAATATAGCATTTGTATCTACAATAACTGAGATAGATTTAGATATCTGGACAGAGAAAGAAAATTATAATATGATTGATAAATAATCTATCCAAATCCTTTTATCAAGGAATATGTGTCCCAAAAAGACATGTTTAAATGGGTTTCATTTTAAACTTGGATATCACTTTCTAAATTTGCACTAACATGATATGAGATTGTCTTTTTTTGGAAAGTAGTATTAGTATGAATTCTGCTGCGTTTGCTCCAGATTTCCCTGCATTTATATGCAAAGAAGCACCATACAAATTCTTCAGAAATACAGCGTACTGATGAAAGGTTAATTCGTGGTTTCAAACACTCACACAGAAGGACAAAACACAGATGGAATCTAGGCAGGACACCAAGCTGCACATGAGTTGACACAAGAGGAACTGTTGAGTCTGGATCTAGAGGATGAGTGTCTCTAGAGCAGCTGAGGAGCTCTCCATTTTCCAGCTCTGACAGGACTGGTGAAGGGTCAGTCCATTTGCCTGTGGGAAACAATTTCAATTTCTTTGCCTTCTTCCTCAGTCTCCAGCTGCAAGGTAGCTGTAGTTCTTCTATGCAGAAAGGCGTTAAAAAGATATTGAGATTTAGTCCTGAAATGAGTTCCATGCTCAAGGTGGGGGGCAACAATCAAACTCACCAAAGTAAAGTACCTTACTTTGCTATTTGTCCTTCAATTCAAATAGGCCACAAATTCAGATTCTACTAACAAATGGAGCGGCAAAAAAATCTGTTAAAACTGTAAAATATTGTATGTTATGGGTACCAATATCTGCTTATAAAACCCCTACTTAAAAATACACTATGCAAGGTATTTTTTTCTCATATTTTCCAGAAGTTTCTGAAAGAAACGAAAGCTATGTCTTTAGAGATACAGCCATTTTCCATGCTCTAAGGTGAATAACCGTGGCCATTTGCATTTTCTTTCCCTTCTCCTTTTTGCTGTTATCTATATAAAGATAGCTTTACATACGGGGTTTTTTTCCTTATATACGGGGGTTTTTTTCCTATTAGACTCGTCAAAGACTTTGATTTCCTCATAGTTGTTCTCTTAAAATTTTATTATATTTCACTCACAGTGTTAAATAGAATCTATTTTGGGTATTTTTTGAGTATCAAAAAAAACAGACAAAGGTCGCCATCATGTTCACAGAAATACTTTTATTCTCCTTCTTCCCCTCAAAATAACCCTGGCATAAAAAAGGGAGAAAAGATGAGAAATGGTTTGGATTTTTTCATGGGGAATACTTGCCCTTTCAATGATGATACATTTCTTTGTACTTTTTTGTTATAGGAAATGACATATAGTTGGAAAAATCTCTGAGAAATGCTTTTCATTATCAAATCATTCTATGCAGTAAATGTATCATGGCACTGCTAAAACCCATGGTACAAACTAAACTGCTTCTATAAAGGAAGATTGGCAAACAATATCCTGCAGGTGTACTGTGTCTTACCTCTGGCTTTTTTTTTTTTTTTTTTTTTTTTTTTTTGAAAGTGTAAATGATGCATCAAAATATTTGTGGGCTGAGGAGAAAATAGGGGGTTACTTGTCAGGCTTGTCTCTATTTCTGTCTGGCTTTTTTTCAAGTGTGACTCCTTCTGGGATGTGGCTGGTTTGGAATATGTGATAATATGTTGCATTAGGTATGCAACAAGTCATGTGTAAAGCAAATACACTACCACTTTAAATGAATGTCTCTCTTGATAAAAGAATATATTCCAATTACATTAATCCATTAATGGTTCATTTCCTCAGATAATTGGCTACTTATGTGTATCTTTATTTGCATCCACTAAATACATAGCCCACAGTTACCAGTATCTATGTAAGGCTAACAATTTCATCCTAGGTTAGCATTTACAAGCTAAGACCAGGTAAAGCAACATAAATTCAATGAATAGACTCATAAAAAAGATTTTTAAAAAATAGTTCATTGATTGATTTCCTGCCTTCCAGTTACAGCTTATAGATAATTCTACTTTTCAATTCCACTTTAAGAACAGTATATAAATAAATGGCAATGTCTCATTTGGGTACTGCATTAAAAGCACAGCCCTAAATTATAATTTGTCATTAATAGTTTCTGTTGGTGAATAAATGTTTAATCTAACACTAATCACTGGTTCTATCATTCCAGCATGGAATTTTGTGCCTGAAACTAGGGAAAATTACAATTTTTAAATGAAATATTAGATTTATTAGGTTTTGAGACAAAAAGCTCTCACACTCCCTATTTCAACAATAAATCATCTGGTTTATTGGAAATAAACTACAGGTCTTACCTTTCAGTAGTTATAGTAAAGTTTGACCTCAGTCTCCAAGTGTTGATTTTTATAATCTTCAAAATTTCATTAATATACAATTATCAGTTGCTAATTACAACACATAGATACACTAATAATTGTTGATTGATTATCTCCTTTGACAGAAAGTAAATTATTCAAAAATGTCTGAATAAATAGCTGGAGGAAAAAGTTTCCCTTATTTTGAAATGCAAGAATCTCAAGATTTTCTCCCCTTCTCTCTTCCACTTTTTTCTCCATTTCATTTACACATCTATTTTTCATCCTTTTGTCAGTGTTCTAAACCACCCCAAATGTTGATCAACCCTCCTGAAATTTTGACAGTGTCCTTCTCCTGAAGCTCTGTGAGTGCCTAAGTTCAGAATACCAGTGATGCTATGCTCTGTCTTCTAAAAGTGGAATAAAAAAGACCAGGATGTGTTCCTTTTTCTCGCACTGAATGTGGAACCAAACCTTCCCTGTTAAAACTTAAAATTTAAATTCTTCACTTAAAAAATGCACATTTTTTGCAGAAAATGTTTTAGTATTTGAAGTTTGTCCATTTGCACGTTTACAAAAAGCAAATGACCCAAGTCCCAGAGTATTTCTACTCTCTGTGAACTTCAGGGAAAAAGTTAAAGCAAACTATGTGACTCATTTTGTGGAGGCCACCAAGTCAGGCAATAGCAGTCAACCCCACAGGCTTTAGAAATCTGAGGAGCACCAAGTGCTCCAGTGCACAGCAGCTTCTTGTAGGAGTTCAGCTTCAGTGGCTGCTTCTCTTTTCAGGCATCAACTTATTCTGAAGAAGTAAAGGTCTATCAAGTCATACTTTCTGCAATGAGATAGAGTAAAGAGATGCAACATTTGATCTCAGAATTTCTGCCTGCCCAGAAAAATGGAACTTCTGATGACAATTGAATCTCTCTCCCTGAATGTAGAATGTTTTTCTTGCACAGTTACATGAACCTAATAACCATATCAATCAGAGTTCTTGAAAGCAACGCAATACATTCTACTGAAGTGTCTGAGGAGATGTTGAGGTTAAGGATATGTTTGAATTTCTGGATGAATGACAAGGTTGTTTTTGTTTCGAAGTTAACTAGAAACATGAAGAAGCTGTGAAATACTAGGCAAAGTATACTCAGAGAAGGAACTGAAGTTTGCAAAGAGAAGGAAAAATCACTTACATGAAGACCTTATGTGTCAAGTGCGACTGAATTCACACGTACGTAGGCAAGCCTATGTAGATTTATAACAAGGGTGGTATGAGTGCAGCAATTGCATTGGTATATTTGGAACCAAAAATACAGCAGTAGCAGGAACACTGTGAAGTTGTAGCATGTTCACAAGCTAGGGGCACAGTTCTGGTGTGCCATTACCTCAAATCCAGTAAAAATACTGCACCCTGGGAAGAAAAGAGCTTGAAAGATGGAAACAGAGAGGAAAAGAGTTAGAGTGTGCCAATTAAGGTACAGCCCTTGGATTCATAAGGGCTTACAATGACTCTTGGATAATAAAAAGACATTTCAAAATTAACTAAATGTAGCCTTTGGCCTCAAGTTCTTCTAACTAACCTGGTGACTGCTTGAGACTGATATTTCATGCTCATGATTTTCCCCATTATGAATATGAAGCATCCATTGTTCTGGACTTTTAGTTCCTTTGGCGAATTTGCTCTTCCCTTTCAAATTCCCTGATCAGAAGGGATAACTCTCCCTGCATATTTTATTGAATTACTACTAAATACAGTCTCTGCTCCGGGTAAGTCTTCAAAAGAATGTTGAACATTCTGAGACAAAACAATAGACATTTAGACTTCAGTCTCTCTCCAAACTTTCCAACCAGCAGGTTGCCCAAGAATTAAAGTTATTTGAGTGCTAAAGTTGTTTGCAGCTCCTATTGCCTCGGTTCCTGCTTGCAGACATTCTCAAAAGAATTTCTCTAAGAGGTGTTGTTTCAGTATAAAACTGTGGAGGGGAGAGGATCACTTTGCTTTCACAGTCTTGCAGAGTGGAAGGAACTAAAAGTTGCTGACCTTTACTAAAGTGCATTCACTTTTGTGCTGTTCCTTAGATAACAGCTCCTGTTACACTGACAGGGAGCACTTGTTGTTCAACCTTCACAAAAGTGTGTAAATTCACCACTGATGGCTTTTCCTGAAATGACAGGTGAGAAATTGTGCAGAGATGTTTTACAGGATTTGTTAGCCCAAGAACTAATAAAAACAATCCAAATATGTCCAAATTTGAGAACAGAAGATCCCAAAAACTGCTTTGCTTTAACTGCCACAAGCAAAAAGTAGTGAAAGACAGTAGCTCGTTGGAAGATGAATACCTGGAGAAGGTTGAGAGACTGAAAATCAAGCTTCAGGTAGTTACACAGAGCAGAGGAAATGCACCTGCTACAGAAACTGCTGAGTCCCCACTTCTGCTTGACATGCCTGAAAGGTCACATCTTCAGTCTTCCACACAAATATATATCTGAACTATTTAATAGCATTTTTCTGGAGTAAGCAACTGTATTTTCCTTCTTTGAAAACCAGGTTTGGTCTGGATTTCACAGTGACTAAGAAACAAGGAAAAGATTGGGCAAAGGTAGATGTGGGTAGAGGAAAGTGCTTCCAGATGCTGCAGTATAAGCAAGGACTGAGACAGTCCTGGACTTTAAAGTCCTGGACTTTAAACAGACCAGGTGTAACACTGGGAAGCAACAAGCCAGATCCAAGTCTCTGCTTCAAATCAATCACATGAGAAATCTTTCCCCAGCCATGAGGCTATCAGGTGCATTCCTCTGGGTTTTCATCAAAAGCTCTAGGCATGAGCTTAGCTTAATATAGAAAGAGAAACTTTCAGATGTGTTAAAAATATTTGTGGAATGGTAAACCTTCTCACTGGAGCTTCAAATTAGGTGCCCTCATGCATTTTCCATACTAAACCAAGTGCAAAGCAAATGTCTGTTTTGTTTAGATAAAGGTCTACAGAAGTGTTTGATATTATGAAAGATAAGAACAAACTTTTTATCTGTTCACAGGTTGCATTCCTTACCAGCCTCTCCCAAAATCTAATCCGAAAATAGCCATTGTATCATGGCCAGTGGCTATGTGTGTCAGTAAGCCCAGGCAGGTAATGATGACACTTGTTATGTGCATTTTACATCTTCTACTTCAGCCAAGATCTAACCTGCTCCTCTGAACTGGACCTCCTGACCATGCAGGCCATTTAACACTCTTCAGAGAAGCAGGCACTGGAACTTCTCCTAGTGACTTGTGCACTGAGACAGAGCTCTTCAAAAATAAAACAGTTCACTCATCAGGAATGATTCTGTGAAGCAAGGCAACCTTCAATTAGCAGAGATTTTCAGAAAATTCTTTTTCAAAACTAGATTTCTGCTCAAATCAAAACATTAATGCAGACACAACTTGCATGACTGTATACAGAAGCTGAATATTTGAGAATGTGAGTGTGAGTCTTGAATTAAACATTAGCACTGAACACAATTCATAACTTCCTGAATTTGAAAGTACACATAAGGAATTAGAATGCATTTTTAAAACTTTATAGAAGCAACAAAATGCTTCAGCATAGTCCATACAAATTGTGTGTTGGGAGATTAATAAAACACTGGGAAAGTGCCAAAAAAAAAAAAGTAATGACAATTTGTCTGTGTTATCAAACTTATTTTGATTGAAAATTTACAATATCGATGTGGGGTTTTCTCCCACTCTCTGATGTGTTAAAAGGGTAATGATTTTACATAACATATTTGTCTAAGGTTCAGTAAGGCCTTAGTGTCTTTTGAGATAATTTTGAAAAAGCACCCAAAAGTTCAAATGTTCATTTGAGACTCCAGAAACCCTCCAAATTCAAACCACGCATTTCTCTTTCTTCCTGATCCAAACAAGTCCATGACTTTTACTTCTCCTTCAGCACTCCAAATTTAAAGTACCTCTCAGGACATCATCAAAGAGTTTCTGGTAAGTTTGACACCTCTTTCTTCAGACCTTCCTTTCTCTCCTTTAACACATATCTCCCTCTTGGCATTTTCTTCTTAGCATACCCATAATTACTCCTCTGGGTCTCACTATCATTCCTCTCAGCCTTTTAAGTGACCTGGTACACAATATGGTGTGCTAAAAGTACCTTCTTATACAAGACTTTGGAAAGAATTTTCTAAACCTTTCATACCAGAAAAATTAACCTGATATATAACAATTAAAATGTTGCTCAATGCATTTAGAAATTAAAGGCAAATAGATAATTTCCACACATAGAACAGAACCCCATTAAAATCCTTGATTCTATTCAAGAAGCTGCTGGAAACTTGACTGTTGTGAACACTAAGGCCGTACTGACTAATTTTTCTAACAAAAGAGTCAGATGTAGTTTTATACAGCATTTGCACTCTGTACCACTATTGTAGTATATTTTACTTGGTTTTAAACCAGAGACTCAAGAACTGATGTTTTTACCTCTGTATCTTTCTTCAAAAGCCTGGCAAGTTTTGTACTGGCGGGTTTTTCCCCATCAGCCACTCTGTGTTTTTACTTCTTCAGCAGATGCTGAGAAGTGGTGAAAACACTGTACTGCCTGTACTAGACACAGAAAATTCACACACTAAGATTCTACAAACTGAAAATCAAAATCTGCATTCTGACACTTAAATATTTCATATTTTCATTGAATAAATCAGATATCCTCTTCAGCTTAGGTCCACATGCCTTATTTGGAGGAAGAAGCAAAAAACCTGTAATATTTATTTCCCCCAAACTTACTGTAGGCTGAACTTGCTCCTAACAAAATAGATGTGGAGTTTCTAAGGAGTTAGAAAGCAGTTAAACTGCTGAAAGCTTGCACTAGAGTTGCATAAAGAAAGGAGCAGGAAAAAACTAGTATTGTGATATGATTTTGTCTGGTCTTAGCAGTCTCATGAACTTCCCTGTGCAGCCTTTAGCTTGGTGCGATTTGATTTTCAGATGCTGTTCTTCATATGTCTGACTTAATTCAGCAATGAGAACACTATTTCATTTAAGGCAAAATTTGAAATATGTGCCTTCTAGAACAACACTACAACATCTGAGTTGTTAAATCATTTAAATTCTCCTCTGCCAACATGCTCACATACACACATGCACATGCTCCTTCACATACCCTTTAGAAGATGTGGATGTAGTTTAAGCAGTACCCAGGGGTATGAAATCAGTTTTGGGCAGAGTATGGCACTCCCATAGATTCTTTTGGTGATAAAATAGCAAACGTGTCAGTGCAGCCAGTCCTGAGACTTCCTGCAGTGTGCTGCACTCCCGGGTTGAATGGCCTGAAATCGAAACCCACCAATTGCTGGATTGTTTCAAAGGAATTTGATATAAGTGAAAGTTGTTGCTAAAGATGTTAGTTTTGTCCTGCCCTTTGTAAATTTCTTGTGATGTTTTTCTTGTTCAAATACCCTCTTTGGGCTACAGCTAATGGAGAAAAAAAGAACTTTCCTTGGCTTTTTTGATTGGTCTTCCTGGTTTTCATTCATGGACATCTTTATGATTCTCCTGTATTCATTTTTCAAGGTTGTCTCTGCAATTATGACACATTATCAAGGCAATTCAAAATAATATATAGACTTTTTAGCATTTCTTCTCTATTGATGGCTTCCTTGTCCTTTCTCCTTTTTTTTTTTCTTTTTTTTTTTCCTGATGATGAAACACAGTTAAAAGCAGGCTGTGCTTCTTCAGCTTTGTTAATATTCTCTGGCTTAACATCTCTGTATCATTCTTGATTTAATGAAGTATAGGATGCAAGGCTGTTTATGAATATTTCTTTTTACAGTACACAAAAAGGAACAAATATCAAACCAGCAAAAACACAGTCTAAGGTACAGAAGGCTGGGTTTCTTTTTTCTTCCCTATTCTTATGAAAGACAAGGAACCAGCTCAGCTGGGTATCAGTCATCACAAGATTCTGGTTTGATTTCTGCAGGTGGCAGAGGTAAAAGGCTTAGCTATGCAGAGCCTGGGGAGTCAAAGGAAGAAATTGGTCAGATTTTCTTTCACTTCATCAAATTATAATGGGTAATGAGTAAAATTTACCAGATTTATTTTGTCTCTCATTCTTTCTCTCATTGTTTTGCAACGTAGACTATTATCAGATAATAGGAAAACACTGACCAAAATATATAAACTGAAAAGGTTCCTGATTAACACCTCTGTGCTTACTAGGGATGCTTTTGACCTGCAAATCCTGCCCCTTCTTTTTTTTTACAAGAACTATAATAAATTCACCATCTCCAAAGATGCCTTCATTGCTCATATATGAAACTAATGAAAATACAGGTTACTTTTACAAGACCATTAAATCTCCTCTTTAGTAGAATAAGAATCTTGCATTAAAAATAACATGAAGAGAGGAAGTGTAGGATCTTAAGGTAAATATTCACATCATGCACAATCTTACAATTCTGGAATTCTGACAAATATATACAATATTTTCTGAAAATAATAAAATACAAGTCATTGTAAAGCAAAATCAATTCAGCTTCTTCCTCAGAAGCTGAATATTAAGAGTAGAACTTCTAGTCTGGAAAACTAAGGGGAATGAAACTTATTTTCTAATTATTATATTTGCAAATATCTTAAATTTAAAAAAATTCACAAGTGATTCTGCAAATGATATACTGAATGTAAATGAAAAATATACGAACGGTGTTATTTCTGCAATAAACAGCACATGTTTGAGGATCAAGTGATATGCCTTCTGTTTTAGTTTTTCTGATAGCATTGCAGTTTTGATATTTAGCTTCAATTTACATGTTACAAATAATCAGACTTTTTTCAATTCAGCATGATTAACCATTACCTAATGCTCAGTTTGACTTCTCAAAATGCCTTCTCCCTTAAATGAAAATAATAAAACAGAAGGCTACGAGAAACAGGAGGCAAGGGAATCTTTTTAGAAAAATCTCTGGTAAAAATAAGTCTTTCTGATCCTCCTTCCTCACATAAAAAGAGGATATGGATGAATGTTGAAAACTGTGTAGTAATTGATAAGGGCCATAATTGTTTACCACGGTGAAAGCGTCAGATCTATTTTATTTTTCACCTCTCTGTTGTTGGACCTGGGCTTCTGGGGTGGGAGTGCAGCAACATAGAGTGACACCTACCACCTTTCTCTCTGTATTGGTGCCTGGAAAAGCGTCAGAGTTGTATGGAATTCAACAGACCCTAGAATTATAAGATGGAATAGATACTCCATTAGCCATATGCTAGAAATCTTTCACTGCTTTGTCATATCTCTCTCTGTAAAAAATTTGTTGTTGCTATTGTCCAGCCAATAATATTTTAACTAGGATCTGCAAAGGATGTGCCTGAATTATTTTCACTTCATATTTCATAAAAGTGAATTTCATGTGTTATGTGTTGTACACATATAATTATTTTAGCACTTATTTTCAGAATATCCTTGTACTTCTTTTGTACATTTTTGTGTAATGTAAGGGTCTCTTGTATCCTATCTGCTTATTTAGTAGTCAAAGGAAATTGTACTCTTTTTCTAAATACAACATTTCTACACTGTCCATATTTCAGTGCAATTCTTCTGGTTTTAGCTTCTTCAAGTCTGTTGAAATATTTTGAGAAGTTGAAAAAGAAATGTGTTTTTTTCAAGATTTAGCAAAAATTTTGAAATTGGTAAACCATGATGTTTCCTTACAGATGTCAGTAATTGACCTCTTTGCGCTTATAGAAAAGAAGAGGAATCATCTTATTGAAATGACCTCATTACTTATTTTCTACCCTTACTGTAAATTTGAATTTATATCCTAAAGGGTATCTGATGGTTGTCTCAACTGCAGAACAACTGGTTTTCTCCTATTATCACCCATTTTTCACCTGTTGCATAATTTCTCATAAAATATTGAAATAACATATACTAGGACAGACCTCCTTAATACTGGGGTGTTTTTTTCCATTTCTCAGGACATTCTGAGATACTATCCATCTTTATTAGCATGTTATATTACTAATTTATGCATGGAACTCCAATTAGCATAACTGGAGCATAGCTGCATAGTAAGTACAGTACAGGAAAATAAAATATTACAATCCAGCACCAAGTTTTTAAATTATGTGAATGTTGAGAGATATGAGATAAAATGTTGAGCTGCAGAGAAAACCTTTGCTGATTATGGTGTAAATTTCCTTATTTATTTAGTAAATCAGTCTTTTAGCTTTTAATCCTTTGCTTCTTGGATGCCCTGCTAGGAAATTCCTTCACTCTTCCAGATTGCTCAAAGTTCCATCCAGCCTGGCCTTGAACATTTCCACAGATGGAACATCCAGAACTTTGTGGACAAGCTGTATAAGGGTCTCAACCACCCTCATTGTAAAAAGATGTTTTCCTTATGGCTAATCTAAACCTGCCCTCAGTTTAAAACCATCACATTTTGTCCTCTCACCACAGGCCTTGATAAATGAAGAGGAGAAAAAGCTAACTCCTGCCTCTTACCAAGAGTGTAGCACCATCATTTATTCTGTCTGGCATCAGGAAACAGGGACCTCAGTAACCTCCTCACTGTATGGTTTTCTTTAGGATCTGCACTCTTTTCATAGCAATTCTGCACTCTGCACTCTTTGCTACTGTTCTAGAGGTGAGAAAATCCTGGAGGAAACCAAAACTAAAGAGAGTTGACCTTTATGACCTTCACCATAGAGATTATACATTTTACCTATTCTTAGGGGTAATAGATGGTACTGTGCTTTCCCTTCTTTCTGCATACTGTGCATGATTAAGGTCATGCAGAGGTAAACCATAATAAATTAAGGGACCTGTAATGGAAAACAGTGTTCTAAGTGAGAGTTTAAAAAGGCAAGAAATCCTGAACAGTGGCTCTTGCTCTACATACATTTCTCTGTTTCTCTGATCAGCAAATTTGCATTCAATTAATCTAACCAAGGCCAAAGATTCTAGAAGATTTCTCTTTTTAAAAAAGCAAATACATTAAAGATATTACTTGGAAAGAATTAGGATAGTCCCACAGTAAATGGGAGTGCTTAGAAAAGTAGATCCCACAGTTCAGATTCCTGTTTCCCATGGCTGATTGGTAAATTTGTTGTTAAAAAGTTTCTTAATAGTACCTATCATCCTATATTTGTTCCCTCTTCACTCAGGCGTCTTGACTGGAAGATACATTTGCTAAGCAGGTGCTGTAGCAGCACTGTTTTACTAAACATAATCTATCTGACCTAGTATATATGTATTTAAGCAATTTGCATGGAAATATGTAAATAGAGGAATAAATTTTGCTCTCATACCCTTAACCTGGCGGATTACAGATACAGAAACACAGTCAAAAGAAGCTGGATAGCCATGCTATAAGGCACAGGGAATTCCAAAGTTGTAGCAATGAGAGCAGAGGTTGTCATCTGCTCAAATTTTGTTCAATAGAAAGGTAACAGAGCTCTCATGGAAAGATGGTTTAAGAGATTTTATATATAAATAAACATGAGAAGCAAAAACTCTTATAATTCAAATACAAGCATATCAGGAATGGCAACAGTGGTAACAAACAAGAGGTGAGTCAGAAAATCTATTCATGACTACCCCAAAACCTAGAAGGTAAAGAAGCAATAAATGCAACCACATCTTTTGGTTAGGTCTCAGGCAGAAGATACCTAAAAAATTTGGGCTGGCCGTGCCTTAAGATGTAGCCCAACCAGAAATAACGCCAATGTCTGATATTTTTTTATGTATTTATAAGATTATTTTTAGGTCTACATAATGACAGTAGGCATTGCAGGAGCTACTTGAAATCCACTTTCAGCTTGGTTACTAGGATATTTCAAAGCATCCTTAAGTCTATGCTATGCTGATACTGATTCTTAGTTCTTAACTTTATTTAGGAAAGGAGGATGTGAAGAAGTGAATCTGTAAGATCTTTCTAAGGCAATTAGGGTTGGTTGTTTCTCTACGTAGAAGCTGCTGTATCACAGACTATTGATCACCTGGAACTAGGTAAAGTAGGACTGATGACTAATAATATATATGGATACATGAAAATATGAAGCCACGGTTGGCGGAGCCAGTAGAAACCAAAAGCAGCCATTGAGCTACAGAAACTGGAAACTTCATTCAGCTGCAGATTCTCGTTTTCATCACTCTAACACCGTTCAATAGTTTACAGAATAGTTTACAGCTGCATTTTAAGTGCAGTGCCAGGTACTCACACCTACTTTTGATTTGTATGACTGAAATGTGCACAACTATGAACATGCATGTTAAAGGTCAGGCCATAATTCCTTTCCTCAGTCTTTTTATTTGTATCATCAGCAAATAGCATTTCCTTACATAATTCACAACTATATTAAAAACCTTAGAAAAATGCTGAAACACCACCAAGGACATGAAAATCACCACAAATTTAACCCTGCAACAAATGCAAGTGTGAAATATATATAATTTGTAATAAATAAATAAATAAATATATATATATACTCCTGAAGTTAATGTGCATATACAACTACACACAAAAGTACAGGTCCTTTGTTTAATACCAGGCTTGTTCTTCCCCAAAATTCTTCGCCCTCTGGTGATTCACCTATGCAAAACTGCCCCCAACTGTGTTCTAAAAATCAGTGGCTATAATAACCAAGAATTAAATCAGTGCAGGAAAAAGTCTATCTTGTAATTTTATAGGAAAGGTATCGTAATGAAATCTGAATATTCTGCTACTTCAAAGATGTTTGTGGATGCAATAGTGCTGAAACATTTTAAAAAAGAAAAATGAACACTTATTCTGATTTAACAGTGTAATTTTATTGACTACCAAAGAGCTATTTCTGATTTATACCACAGAGATCAAAATCAGATGCAGTTCCTCTATAACATTCTTCCTAACATCTTCTGTATAGGTGGAAATCTAAGTAAGATTATGGAGTTATATGCACGCATATTTGGCAGCCTTTTCGTATTTATTGGTGTAGCAAATATCATTTGAATTTGGTGCCTTTTTGCTAAAGAGTCAAATAAGTTATTTGCTGTATGAATAAGTATTTGATAGCAGATCAGACAAAGATAAGGCGTGAGGTATGAGTTTGCAGATGCAATAAAATGACTAAAAGGCCAATTCATCCCTCATGTAACATCGCTGAAGTCAATGAATTTGATCTTTATGTTGAAAATCCAATTTCACACTTAAATAGATTATTTATATCAGAGTTGTTTGTTTTTTTGTTTAGTACTAGCTCTTGCAAGGATACCCTGTAGGATGAAACCAGTGATACTCACTTGTTTTTTTTACACACGCAACACACGGGTTTTTTTCCAAAATACATTCCTGCAACTCATGTCAAGGAAATTCCAATGTACTTGCACAGTACATATAATTAGTGATCATTAGTCCAATTAGTGAAGATTAGGGATTTAGATGAGATATGACACTTGAGCTAGAGAGAATTCAGAGAAATCAAAAAACTGAACTGATATCAGGAACTGTGAAGAAGTATAGTTCTTAAAATGGAAGAACCACAGGATCACCAAAACAGTGGGACAAAATTGGACTAAGCTGAAGGCTAGAGGAAAAAGTATTTGATCAAAGAACAGTGGCTGTTCCATAATAAAGACATAAGAAAGGTTAATGCATATGCAAATCAGCAAGATATAGGAAACAAGGATGTGCAAGGAGAAGGAAAACATTTTAGTGATCCAACAACAATCCCAGAGGTACAATAATGAGCCAAAGGCACATGGACAAATGGGTACTCAAAGAAAGTGGTCAGTCTTTCTATCTTTGCACCTGGACTCCAAGGCACAGAGGAAACTGTGAGCAGGTGCAGTCAGTGTTCCCAGATCCTCAATTTCCAATACTCCTGTCAGCATCAAGTCTTCAACTTTTTTCTTCATGAACTATTTCACATCTCACCCTGCTGTTTAAACTGGTCCTGCATCTATTTCCTCTTCAGCATCCTCTGACTGTTTCTTCCTAAACAATATTTCTTCCTAAACAATGGACAACAGGTAAAACACATATTTTGGATTTGCTCTAGCTTTTTTAGAGATACAGGATTTAGAGGAATCATCTGTAGCAATTCCTGTCTCTTTATATCACTTTTAATGTTTATGCATTTTTATCAGAGGTGACCAAAATATTTCAAATTAAGAGTGAAGATTTAGGGCTCCAATACCTATCTTCTATACACTCAAAATTTTTCTATAAATCGTCATTTTCCATAACTCTTTTCCAAATCTGATTAGAATTGGCATTACATATAAACAGTAACCTGTTTCAGAGTGCTAGGACATTGTTCAGAACTAAGGTTTTTAGAGTGAAGGTAGATTTTTTTTCTGGTAGTAAAAAGAAATTGCTTCTGCTGTGCAATCTGTATTTGTAAAAAGTTAGCTTGTTAAAAAACCTTACTGCCTGCCAAAATCACAAACACCTTATTTCTTTGAGAAGTTGAGTGTTCATGGTTTTGAAAAATTCTGGAAGATAAAGTTAGGTTCATCCTGCTTTGCAATGTTTGGAAGCTTGCCACCTGCAAAATAACCTGAGTTACCACATGCCCTATTCAGTGGTATAGGTTTGTCTAGTTTCCAGTGTATCATAAAGGTGTTCCCAGTGGGAATTACTACAGGTTTGGATTGGGATTGTAGAAATCATTTGCCCAAACCAAAGTAAGCATCTAGGTTCCCCATAGAGAGAGAGAGGAGAGAAAGAGGAACCTTCATGTGGTAATTAATCTAAAATACGATTTATCAAAATACTTTTTGCTGTCCATGTTAATCATATTTATAAATGCAGACTAATCTGTGTGTCTGTCTATTTCTTTGAAGAACTTTTGTAGCTCTGATCTTCAACTACAAAATTGGTATTGACCTTCTTATTTATCCACACTAACTCTCCTCTTTGCTACAACTTGAAGTAATTTGCTGGCTCAGACTCAAATAGTCTGTACTCTCAAGTGTCCCACAAATCCTTTAAAAGCCTACATTTGTTAACTTGTCTCCCACCAAGAAAATTTAAGCATAGTTAGAACACACGTCTTACCTCAAAGTTAGTAATCTAAGAATTTCAGATTTCTGCTCATTTAAAAATTTAGAATTAATATCCTTATTGCAAAATATGTTACTCTGGAAGTTTTGCTTCCTGATGTGGAAACCTTATTCCTATTTACCATTTTATATTTCTTCCTTGCCTGTATATCTGATGTACGCATTGAAAACAGGAACATTTTCTTTATTTTGGGGCCCTGTCTGGATTCCTTTTAATCCAAACTGCATCCAAAGTAATTAACAATGTTATACCTTCTTCAGCTGCTCTCATTTTATATGTCTCCACATGAAATACTTGGTTTAACTTCCTAACTAGGCAAGACTGCAAAGAATTTTGAAATGTTTTACTTTATCACTGTTCTTAATGACTCAGTTGGCTTTATCCAGTGAGTTCATTGTTCTACTCTCCCTGGGATGATTTTACCCTCCCAGTATTCCATTTTAGATGATTGCTTGCATAACACAGTCTTACACACTGCAATGCCAGAATTTCTTTCTGTTGGGAGCAGACCCAACCATTTAGCTACCTTTGGTGTAAAGCATTCAGTTTCATGATGTCTGAAAAACTAGGCAGAATTTTGGTGACTTAAATTTCTGTGAGTCTAAAGCAATGTCTAAACCACCTTTTGCCTGAGAATACCACACTGCAAATACATTGGTGTTCCCTTCATGCAGCTCCAGTTGCTTTAAAATCCACATTTAAACAGATGTAATCTTGAAAACAGAAAACGAAGAGACAGAGGGTATGGAAAACATGTACAATTAACAGGGAAATTAACTTAATGCTGAGAGGCAACAGGTGCCTAATTGAGCATCCAAGCAATCTCCTCATTTTTAGATTTTAGGGGTTTTTTTCCTTGTTAACTGACAGATGAGAGGTAATGATGATACTGATGAAAAAAACAATTATAAAACCTGAGGAAATCCCACAAATAAGCAAGAAATTTCCAAAAGAATGCCAAACTTGCTCTCAGCAGCAGAGAAGGATTATCTAAGCTAATAAGAAGAAAAAAAAAAAAAAAGGAGAGAAATGCACGATTTGGCTTTACCCTTCCCACAGAAAGGTCAGACTCTGCTGCTTTGGAAGTACCCAGCCCTGCACTCACCAACCCAAGGCAACCCCAGAGCAACAGTCCTGAGAAGCAGGCATGTCTAGGCAAGAAGCTTTCAAAGGTAAGTCATTTTTTTTTTTTTTTCCTTATGTCTGGTGTTTTAGGGCCAAATTTTGATCCTAAAAGACAAAATTTGTCCTCATAGTAGTAGAGTCTGTAGAAGCTGCTGGTCAAGTCCCCTGGCAGTTTTTTCTCGCAGTTGATCCTCTGCCTCCCTAAACTATGAAGAGCACAAGCACTCAGAGGAGGTAAAAGTTTATTCATTGCAGAGTACAGCAACGTTTCTAGTAAGGATGTGTGTCATTTGAGACTTGAAACAACAGGGAAGTTTCAGGCCATTCAAAATATTTGCACTTCCTACTAACCCCAAGTTTAGCATTCTTCAGAGAGTACCTTTTTTTTGGCGAGTAATGATTTCGGAGCTGTTAAATCTTTACATTATCCCAACAACATGTCAATTAAGGGAGGCATTTTATACAGATTACAAAGATTTGTCGGAGGTGGCCACAGCTTTGTTAAAGCTGTTTTGTGGACATCTTCATAATTAATGGAAAAATCATTAGGAATTCAGTCTTTATTAACCCCTGTAGCTGCAGGGGCCCATTTCATCTTAATTGCATTCATTTGGCACTGGCAGTATTATACAGCATAATCACTAATAAATGATCTTTTAATTTGTACCAATCAAGAGAGCTTGCTTTCATGCCAATATTCCTGTTTCTTTGATGTTGACCTGTCTTGATTTTTGATCATTTGAACTTAAGATGATTTACTGGAAAATCAATATCAATACCAAATCCGCCGTATTCATACATCTGTGGTTAAGTTCAATTTGACCGTATTTTGATTGAAATAAGTAGTGCTTGATTATCCATTCAGATTTTATGAAATAATCAGGTTGGGAAATCTAGTCCTGTGTTCTTATTCAAAGGCAAATAATTAGAAACTGTAGGAAAACTGCAGAGCTGGGACAGCATTTGAAGTAACACTTCAGATCCCACTAATTAACCAACTTTGTCTGTAATCTCCTAGAAGCCTCCACCAAGAGAGTAATATGCTATTACCCATTTAGCGAGGCCAACAGGGGCTTTGGCTACAGTTGTTAATAAGAAAATCTGAGACAGTTTCTCTCATTATACCCCCTGTCAGCACTGTCTCTGCAGTATAAAATAGCCATCATTGTTCTGTTGGTCAGTTAACCAGAAACCAGACTACTGTAAAAAAATACTTTACAACTAATTGAAAATGACTGAAACATTCCCTTATCAACCAGTTGCTTTGTGTTATTTGAAGAAAATATAAATGTTAGTGAAGGAGGGCAAACACAAAGTTCAGTCTCTTTAATGAATACCCCCTACATGAACTAGAATTACTGACTTAGCTAAAGAGAAAAAAGCCCTTATAGCTATTACTTCAACCTCTTGGTTATGAATTAAAGGAAAAAAACCCACATGAACTCTTTCCTAATATTATAGCACTTACTCCCTAAGTACTGAATTAATTTATTGAGAATTTACAAGTAAATCTGTTTAATTACTATGAGCAATACTGGTCCTGTCTAAACGCTTACTGAGCTGTTACATTGTGATACAGCTCCACTCCTGGCTGTGAAATAAATAAATAAATGATGTAGCACATTCTGAGGTGGGAGGGAATGAGCTGGATCACTGCAGCTCCATTATGGTAAGGATTGTAAGGGTTGCTCCTGTCCCCGGGTCATTGCCTCAACCCTCACTGTTCTGCTTGCAGAAACTCTGGATGTCTGGTGTCCTTCCTTATGTCTTTGGTGATTTGGGGCAACCAGGTCTGAAACAATCCCCAGCTGCCAAAAGGAGATGAAGTTGGGAGTGTGTGTGATGTGTGTGTGTGTACGTGCAAGTTAGGTGACATTTTATTTCACCTCATTCCAATTTTCAGTGCAAATATTATAAATCCATGAAATGCATAAGCAAGATTAAAGAATTGATCTACAGTTGTTGAGATATATACACGGGGGAAGCAAATGAAACAGTTTTAATGCTGTCAGGCAGTGGTGTTGCATGGAAGACTTTCCAGGTTTGGGGGACAGAGAGGAATGCAGAAAACACTTTAATCTGAAACTGCAAGCATGAAATTGCTTCCATTAAGCTTGACTTCCTGATTATTGTGTAACATTATCAAAAGGCACACTTAAGGCTGTTTTGATACCCTAAGTGTACATTACCATTTCTAAACAAATTTAAAATTAATAATGACTGCCCTTGATGTATAATGCCTGATAGTTACTGTGGTTTGGAGGGGTTTTTTACAGCAGTTCTGTGAAGTCATCTGTCCTAAAAGATGGATCAGTAGTCTCACCTTTGAAATTGTTATACTACAGCTACTTATTTGTGAATTTTGACAGAAGAATATTTATAATAGCAGCAATTCAGCTTTTGCTGCTGCTGAGCTGTTTGCCTGCTGCCACTAAGTTTTACATATAGGTTCCAGAAAAACTGCTTGCCTCATCTCTGTAGAGGAAGGAAAACAGTAACTGATTATTCACATAGATATAGAGACACCAAATTAATTAAACCACAATAATTGGGGGTGGGGGAGAGGAGAATAATGAAACTTCATCAATAAATGTGTATCTCATAATTGCTTACATCAGTTTGGGCAATTCTTCAGATTCCTAACTCAAGTATTTCTCTCTTTTCTACTCAGACAACTCTAATTTCCCTTTAAGCATGGGGCGGCTGGCAGATTTTTCATTTTATGGACATGTCTTTTAAAAGTTCAAGCAATGGCCTCTAATTTAGTCTGTCTATGCACCAGTCTTAGTCCAACTGCTTCGATTCATCTTGTTTGCACTCTGAAGAACTGTTTTCTCCAACTGTTTTCTCCAACTGTTTTCTCTCTTTGTCTAAGTCTTAGCTTAGCTCTTCTGTTATTAACTGCTCACCTCAGTGAAAATCCCAGACTTGCTAATATTTTAATAGCATGGATGTAAAAATCTTTCCTTGCTTGCTAACAATCTTTTGGATAAACAGTAACACAGAGAATATGTCACCACATACTTTTTATTGTCAAATAGAATCTCATGGCAAATCTCATGCACACAGTTTGCTTGTTTATTATGACACATATACTGCCATGTGATTGGACATATTTTATTCTGATTAAGACTATTGATAGCTTCCTTGAGACTCTTTTCCAGCATTTAATATATACATACATAACATTCCCTTGAAATGTTTGCTTGTCTTATCAGAAAAGTCTTTAATACTTCCTCTTAAAAAAATGTGCAATGTATGAAATATATTCACTTTTATAATCAGTCAAGAGAATAAAAAATATCTGTCCTAAGGAATCACATGCTACTTATTGTATAGATCTACACATAATTTTGTTTGATTTGGTTCCAAAGTGCTTTCTGGGAAAAGCATAAAAAAGATTCAAGATAGGATTTGAAGAACTGAATGAAAAAGAAAGTCTTCCATGCCATTTTCTGCATGAAGTTTGCTTCTAGCTTTCAGCAAGCTTGCAATCTCATAAGTCTCATGCTTAAAAATTATTTTAATATAAATAAGGACAATGAAAGGCTTGCGAGTTCTAAAACTATTTTTAAGTTGGATTTAATTGATAAGCAGAGTGATTTTATTCAGCAGCACATGTCTCTACCACTTGACTGAAGAATAGACACACTGCACATCTCATCAGAAAAACTCCAGTATTTTTGCTTCAAATCCTTGCTGGCCATGCCAATTTTTTTCACGTTTGTTATTCTCATCATGGATGAGTATTTATATCTGTTCTGAATTTGTTCTCCTTTAATTTCCATTTATGTTTCTCTTGTCCTAGCTTCTTGTGCTGGTCTGAAAATAACAGCTCATGTTGACATTATGTGTTCCATTTAAAATTTTAAATACTTCAATTAAATCACCTCTTAAGTGATTTTTCTCTCTAGACTTCATAGACTTAGATGTTCAGTTGTCCTTAGAACTTATGTCTTCAACCTTGTCACATTTTCAAGAATAGCAATATCACATCTATAATACATATCAAAGGTAACACTCTGCAGCTTGACTGTTGCCTCTAACTTTCTTAAACATATATATTCTGCTGCCTTGGCTGACTGTCCTAGAGGGCATGTCTTTGGAACCACTTTCAAAAGGGCCTTTGCAAAGTCAACTGCATGACTTATATTCTGTTGACCTTTAAATGTGCTTTATATTTATGATACCAGTGCTCATCAATTTATTTTTTTTAACATTAGTTCTTATAATCATGTAAATATGCATTTAGCAGATGGAGAAAAAATTAACTTTAATGTTATTAATTACTATTTTTCTTCTGTACTTGGATTAGCCTTTCTTAATGTGCTTTTTTTTTTTGCTACCAATTTCTAAGTTGTGGTTCTTAGACTCATAGTTACACATCTTCAAATTCCTTCTATGTTATTTCCAAATCAGAATCATTTCCCCCAGTAAAATACCACTACAGGCACATTTTCAGATTTTATAACAAATAGTTTACGTAGAACGTAATTTGTAAAAGTACCGTAATAAAATTAGAGGACTTATTGGAGACCTACTTCCATTTCAGTGTCTAACCAGCAGAGGACTGCCTAATTTCCATAATGTAAAAAAATTAAGAAAGATCATGGAAGAAGTCCGAGGACAGCAACTCATCTGTGGAGAAAATGTCAAATATAGAAAGTAACTCAAGTGAAGGCTCCTTTCTCTGGTATTCTGTAATTATAAACATATCCCTCACATGCTTCTATCTTCTGTTCACCCTCAGCCTGTGTTGATATCAGAGCTTCCCTGCCCAGGTGCAGCACGTTATATTTGGTCATGTTAAACTTCATGACATACCCATGGGGTCACCCCTCACCAGCTGTGTCAACCACACCACTCAGCTTGGTGCCGCCACCAAGATTGTGAGGCCGCACTCAATCCCTTCGTCTCTGTCATTAATTAAGTTATTAAGTAACACTGGTCCCAATATGGACCCTGGAGGGATATTACTCATCACTGATATCCACTGGGACTCTGAGTCACTGACCACTACCCTCTGCATGTGACCATCCAACCACTTTCTTATCCAACACTTCACTCATAAATCTATCTCTTTCCACTTTGGACAGAAGGATGTTGTTGAGGAGGCATACAGAAGTCCAGATAAATGACATCTCTAACCATTCCCTCCTCCACTGATGCAATTAGCCCATCATTCAAGACCACCGGGTTGGTCAGGCAGGATTTGCCCTTCATAAGCCATGCTGGCTGTCTCAAATCACCTCCCTATCCTCCATGTGCCTTGGCTTCTAGTAGGACCTGTTCCATGATCTTCCCAGGCAAAGAGGCGAGGCTGACAGGACAATAATTTCCAGGGTCACCCTTTTTAAAAATGAGTACAATGTTTCCCCAGCTCCAGTCACCTGGGACTTCACTAGACTGCCATGACTTTTCAAAGTATCATGGAGAGCGGCTTGGCAACTACATCAGCCAATATTCCTTGTAAGAGAGATGCTCCAGTCCCTGATTCACCTTTGTTGCCCTCCACCAGACTCACTACAGTACCTTATGTCTCTCTTGTCCTGAGGAGCTGAAAACTGGAAATAACATTCCTGATGCATTAGGGCTGAGTAGAGGGGCAGGATCACCTCCCTTGACCTCCCAGCAATGTTCTTACTAAAGCACCCTAGGATACTATTTGCCTTCTTGGACAAGGACACACTGATGGCTCATGGGCAGCTTGTTGTCCACCAGAACCCCCTGGCCATTCACACAGAGCTGCTTTCCATCAGGGTGGACTTCAGCCTGTACTGGTGCATGGAGTTTTTCCACCCCAGGTACAGAACCCTGGATTTTGCTTTGTTGAATTTCGGACAGTTTTTCTCTGTCCTTCTCTGGAGCATGCTGAGGTCCCTTCCAAGGGCTGCACAGCATCCTGGGGGATTGGCCACTCCCCTCAGCTTTGTGTCATCTGTGAATTTGCTGCGGAGGCATCTGTCTTTTTCATCCAAGTCACTGATGAACAAGTTAAATACTGGGCCCAGAGCATCACCATTAGTGACAGCTCTCCAATTGTGCCACTGATTGTAGTAATGTATAATTTTGTGTTTTAATCCCCAATGGTTTATTTCTTCCCCCCACCAAGTTGTTTAGCCCAAGTTGTACCCACCCATTAAGTTGTCAGTCTTTCCTGATACTTACCCCTTATTCCCAAATGTTCTCAGTCAATCCTCCCTTGTGCCAGCACCTGACTGGACTGCCTCCTTGGGGAATCCCCTATTCTTCCAAGCCCCATTGGTTTGTTTCTATTGATCTCCTCCCATTAGCCCATTGGTTTGTGTTCTGTAAACCCCACCTTATGTCTTTCCCAGTCGTCTCCCTATTGGCCCCTCCACCCTGATCCTGTTCCTTAAAACTCACTGCCTTTCTTCTGGGTCCTCCCCCTTGTCCTGTGTTTGAGTTATGTCAGGATTTATGTTGCTCTTATAAACAATTCCTCGGACATGCAGGCGAGGCCTGCTCTGTTCCTTTCTACACTGATCCTGAGGCAACAGTTTCGGACTCTCAGGACCCCAGAGGTTGTGTCACACCCCAGCCAAGTGCCATAGCACCAGTCACACAGTCACAACTGATCACAACCCTCTGGCATCTGCCATTCAGCCAGGTTTGAATCATGGAATCATTTATGTTGGAAAAGACCCTTAAAGTCATCAAGTCTAACCATTAACTCAGCGCAGCTAAGTCTGCCACTTAAACCTCGTCCCTAAGCTCACAGCCCTGGCAGCATGGCAGCCCCTGATATCAGCTGAGACACACAGTTCATTAGTGCAGATGGAATGCCTCACTTACAGCTTTGACTGTTTCCTGGAGCTCAGATGGTTTCTTTGTAAAGTTTTGCCATGCTTCACAGATGTACCAGCTTGCTGAAACCCAGTATAAGACCCATGGCAGAATGCTGCACTGTGCAATGTATGCACGCAGGTCTGATCTTTAGACGCAGTCATGGCATGGGTAAAATGGCCTGAGCTGGAGCAAAAGGTCTCAGGGACCTTCATTCACCCATGGTGAATATCCCACCTACATCCCAGCTTAGATGAGCCCTGAGTATCAGTAAGTTGTCCCTGGCTGACATGAGGCAGTTGGTAACCGAGTCTGGTAGCCTCCCTTTCACAACATCCTGCTTTCTCCATAAGCAGCTGGAGGCACAGCACAGAGACAGCCACAAAGTTCCATCACCACAAATTCTCTATGTAAAAGCAAAAGATTCTGTTTCCCAGCTTGAAGTTGCTGAGTAAAACAGACTGAATGGAGAGCAGAATCTGTCCCTAAAGCACGTGGTAATTTCCTCAACATTTGAACTAAATATGGAGGCAGACAGATTTACATGAGAGTGAATTTGATAAAGGGATAAAATGTTCAGAAAGGAAAATGTTGTCATACAGTTCCACTGCCTACAAAACAGATGAGAGATTTTGTTTTGTGTTTCCCCTGTGACACTCCACAAGACACAGCAAATGTACTGGATTTGTTTAAAAGTTGCAAACGTGTGATTTGGAAGTATCTTTTAAAACTCTTTTTGAAAGAAAGGGATCCCATCTCACAACTGGCCTTCGCAGTGTTCTCTTGGGCACCTTTTTTGGCATTGTGCTGTCAGTGCATTTGATTTGCTGTCTCCATGTGATGTTATGAGCCATATTGTCACAACTTAGGAAGAAGCAGTAAATTGAAGTTGAGTCCTCATTGGAATGAAACTCCCATTTTAAGGAGAAATTCAGATCTATTCAGTTTGACCTTGGAACTTGAATTAAATCTTTAGAAACTCAACTTCTCAAGGGAAGTATGAGGTTTGTAAAAGACTGGTTATATTAAAATCTTGTACAGCTCTGGTATAGTGCACGTGCCAGGATGGTTAATTTTTAATTTAGAGGACAATGAGAAAATCAAAGGGTTTCACCTGAACTAATTTTCACAGAGCTAATTTGTTATACTCAAAACTGGTTTATAAGCATTTAACAATCCATTAAAAGCAGAATTAAAAGCTCAATTGTGATTTTTACTGAAACATTTTTGTATGTTTAACCTGATTTCTGAATGGATTTTTTATAGTTTGGGGTGGTATCATAAAAATGCACATAAGTCTAGGCTGGATTCCAATTTTGTATTGTAATAAGCAGAATTTTATGTATGGGTCTGTATGCACATTCAACAAATCATTCAGAAAGACAAATCAAGTGGATGTGGTTATTGAAGATGAGGATGGCATTTACCTGCTTGAAATCTGATGCATATAATACATAAGGAGTTGTCCTTGCTTCAGTCATAAAACTAATCCATTTAGATTGTCATGTCAGGGAGTTGGGCACAATAGGTTTCTGTAAGACTACCACCTCAGTGTAGCAAAGCAGCACCCACAGTGGCAAGCAAAGCCTGGACACTTGCTCCTGTCCTACCTGCAACAGAGTACTAAATCCTCTCTCAGGACTGGGAAAGTGTACTTGCCCTGCTCCCAAACAGAGAGGCAAACCCTGAGATTTCTAACATGGCCAAATGTTTTTCTCCTGCTCTCTATCATTGCTGAGTAAATGCTGACTTATCTTCATTAAATCTGCATGCAGTAAATCAATAAGAAGTTGGGGGGCTTGTTTGTAGAAGTATCAGAATCATTTTGGCATGCTGTTAACATGTTGATGACTCATTTTAGTGTGAATTCAGGAGTTGCCAGGAAATACTGCTAAGGCTATCTAAGTCTGGCTAATGCAGAAATTATAGGTACACTGCAACCTATGTGTCAGAGTAAAAAGGAAGGAAACTAAAAATCTCCCAGTGCTTAAAATTCCTCGAATTGCAGTAAGACTTGGGGCTTAGGCTTAACTGCTTTTCTAGAGGAAAAAAAATGGACCAGTGTATTTTTCTCACAGTAAGGAACATGGAAATTTAACCCCAGAAGTTCCTCCAATTCTACAAAGTAGCAGATGTACCATTTGTAATGTGTGATGCTCTGTGAGTGCTGCATTTTTGTGCCCTGGAGTGTAGGAATATGACAAGGAGAGAAGCTACCCACAAGGAATGAGGAGGTGGAACAAGATGGAAGTGGATGTGTTCAGTGCAGGATGCACAGTACGTGGTTTACCAAGATGGGATAAGTCACACAGTACAGCCAGCCTAGCAGCATTTTGTCAGGCTCTTTCTCTTTTATTTCCTTTGGGTATACTGCAAGGTAGATAATAGATTTCTCTGCTAATTTGGAGAAAAACAGTATTTTCACCAGCATCAGTGGCCATAGTTCATCAGCTCCATAATTCATAGAAACATAGAATGGTTTAGGATATAGAAGGGACCTTAAATACTATCTAGTTCCAGCCCCCCCCCCCCCCCCCCCCCCCCCCCGCCGTGGGCAGGAACACCTTCCATTAGACCAGGTTGCTCAAAGCCCTACCCAATCTGGCCTTGAATCCCCTTCCAGGGATGGGGAGTCCATGTCTCTGGGCAGAATGTTCTGTTGCATAACCACCCTTTCAGTGACAAATTTCTTCCTAACATCATAATTCAAACCTTCTTCTCAAATTATTGCCTCTCGTGAGCATGGAAGAAGTTCAGTATTGGCAGCCCCTCACCCTTGGATGTTCAGGACCATTTGTGCATGCTAATTGCAGTAGTGACTTTCTTATGTGGGTTTTCCAAATGGCTCAAAGATAAAGCATCAGATGGATGATACTGAACCAAAGACCTATGAGCTGAAGTCTCTGAATACCCTCTAACTAAGCTATGCTCCTGAGTTGTTTCCCTCTTACTGGAATGATAGTATATATACAAATGTGCAACTTAAAATGCGTGGAGTACCCTGGGACAAAGGAGTTACTCTTTGAGACTTTGGAAGTTCACAATAATAGCCACAAGACCAAAGTATTTTTAAAAGGGCAACAGAACTCCAGTAATTTATGCAACTCTCTTCTGAGAAGTTATTGTTATATGATCATTTTCATATGTAATTACCTTTTTCCTTTTTGCTGATTCACCTCTTAAACCCTTCATGCATATGATTGAGAAGCATCACCTTGCACATAAGGGAGGAAGAAAAGATATAATCAAACTATATATCTGATCTATAAGTCTGATCTTTTAGTCAATAGAGGCAGTTTCTGATCTTTGTCACTTGCAGAGGGAGAGGGGAAAATTCACTGAAACAACCTGTGATTTTTTTTGACGGGAAAGAAGTCAGAAGGGGGTGGGGTAGGACACTGAGAGTAGGAGCCTTTGTTCAGTGAAACAAATGTTAACACCAGAATACAGATAAAACTTTATGTATTATTAAAGAATACATTTTGCTGTTGGAAAAATGTAATGCAACCTGGAATCATTTATTCAAACTGGTAATTCTTTTCATGTTGTCACATTACAAAAAGGCTTGATGTGTCTTGTGTCTGACTAAAAATATAAAACACTGTGGTAAAGGCAACTAATAAGAAGGACTATATTTTTTTTAGCCTTAACACCAATGCAGAAAGACATTACCGAAGAGGAAAAAAAAAGGGAAAAAGCCTCACAAAAATTGATGGGAAAGGAGAAGGGGGAAAAGCAAAGATATTCTGATAGGTCATTTTTTTTTTCCATACATAAGCATTTAGTCTACAGTAATCTACCAGGACTGTCAAATTTGATTGAAAGATAATGCAAGATTTTTTTTCTTGACACAATTTATAGCATGTATCCATTAGGAATAATTATGGTTGCATGATTTTGCTAGCTGTTATCTCTACAAGTGTTACTAATGGTTTTATCAATTACTCCCTGTCCAATAACTGCATGGTTGTAACCTAATTTAAAGACACTCTATCACTAGGCTGATTTGTGTAGTAGTAAATGACAGCATTTGAGACACCAGCCAAACGACTCACTTCAGTGACTTAGTTAGTCTCTAATAATTAACAATTAGTAGGTACCTAGGAAAAGCTCAAGAGACTAGAGCTCCCATGTTTCCCTTTCTTATCTAAATACAAGAAGTTACCAAGACAATCTCCTGTAAACATAAACCTTTAAATAAATTCTCCTGTGGTTGATAAAAAATGTGCTTTAATAAAGGTGAAGAGTTGAGGAATAAAACAGGACCAAACTTTAGGATCCATGGTTGTAAGACATAGTGACAACCTAAGGAGGAGATACAGGATTAGACTTTGAGGTTTTGCTGTTAGTGCTATAGTTCAAAAGCAAAGCCAGTGTGCTAAAAGGGGTATAATGCTGGCAAAATTGTGCTATTTCCTTTAACTTTAGAGCAAAAATGCTGGATGTGCAGAAAGAAGCACTTCATTACAGATCATTAGTGAGGTTTTATGTACAGCTCAGAAAGGTATTGCTGGCTCAGAACAGACTGGAAAGAAGTCTATTTTAAATGAATGTAAAAGATGGTATTCCTCCAAGGATGTTATCTCTGAGGATTTTAAAGAAATTTTCCATTAAAAAAATCTCTCTTCTTAAATAAGACTTTGAACTTTAAGTTTAAAGCAGGATCTTTCTGCAAGAAACTATTTCTATGTAGGCACAAAGATATTTAAAATAACAGTGAGTGTACAGAGGTTGAGGTTTTTACAGTGCACAGTCCTTTGCACAGTCCATTAGTATATATGAATCTAGCTTGATGGGCAAAATTGCCCAGAATAATTCATCGTTTGGGTTATTGTGTCAGATCTTAGTACATCATCTCTTTCAGATTATCCAAGATCCCAACATAACAATCTTTCCCTAGAAGCCTTGAGGGTTGTATGTTTATAAAATGCTGCACTTTACCCACTCAACAGTCTGATGACATTTTCAGGCTTACATGCAAAACCAATATCTGCTATGAAGCTTGTGCATTCTTTGTAGGAACATAGGAGCTGCCACACTGGATTAGATCAGTGATCCATCTAGCGTGGTCCCTGTCTCTGACAGATGCCAAATCCCAGCTGCTTTAGAGGTAGGTGTGAGAAACCTCATCAGAAAAATCTCTGGAAGCACCTGTCTGTAAAGGGAGTTGCTTCTTAAACCCTTAGTAAGTGACTGGTTTATGCCCTAAAGCATGGCTGCATATATGCCTTAAAAATTACAGGGTTTTTGTTATAATTACAGGAGCTGTCACTATCCTTATAATATTTGTATTATATTCTTGATCTCAAGGCTATGTCTAGATTCCACAGCACAGTCCCACTTCCCTGATCATTATCCAGGTTGAGGGCTGACCCAGACAGGCTGCAGTTTGCTTTTAGGCAATACGGTCAAGTTTCTTTCTCCTGGGATCCAAGTCCTGCCCAGAGATGAGGGAGATAAAGAATGTCTGGTTCCCAATCTGACACGGGCTCTCAGATCACACAGTTTAAAATAGTCACAGAAACCAAGCTGCCATTAATTAATTCAGTTGGGTTGGTTTGGACATTTTTTAAGTCTCTTCTGTTGCATTTGAATTTTCTTTCTTTTTCATTGGCCCCATGTTTTGAATTCATAGAAACAATAAGTAACCAGCCTCCTTTTTTCCCACTAAATACTTTTTATCTTCATTACTCTTACCATTTTCTGGTTTTCACCCACAGTCTAAAGCAAGCAATTTCCCTCCTCTTTTCTTTTTTTCTTTTCTTAACTTATATTCATCCATCTAAGCATTCTGTTGCCATTTTGGAAGCTCTTTATTTTCTGAGATGCACTACACAGTATGCTGAGTGTATCATTCCTTTATCTAATGTCACGAAAATAATTTTAGTTCTGTTCTCTGCCTCCAAATGTATCCCTGATGTAAATATTATTTAATAATGTTAAATGACAAAACTCATGCTTCTGATTTTAGCTTAATCTGATCACAATATTCATCAGATGGCAGAGAATTTGTCCATTCAGTGAGCTGATAAAACAATATCAAGTCTGGATTGCCAAAGAGAAAGATGGTCTTCAAAATGTAGTTTTAACCTCACCCACCCTTCCTGGTTCATCTGCATATTCTTTTGAAAACCACTCATTGAGTATCTGTAGCCCAAATGATGTCATCAGGCACAGCATGCAGCCACTAGAAGTGGGACAATTATAATTTTTGTAGCTGATTAATCATCATGAAAAAGTAACAGTCAATTGACTCAATCATACATCCATGGTGATTAATCACACTTCACTTGTGTTTTTTACAAGTATTTTACCGACAGTGCAGATGTTGGATGATTTTTCTCCTTGAGCCTTTTCCTTGGTCACAGATGTTAAGTAATCACCTTGTCCTGATACTTGACTTACCTAATTTTTTCTTCTTCAGGCCCTTAAAAACAAATGTGCTCCTTATATAGAAAGAAAATGTGAAACTAGTTATTAATTTTTTTACAGGTCAACCAATAAGTGAAATCACTGCAACTATCATTTGTAGTCATAGGTGTTTTCAATATTCTCTGTTATGCATGACAGCAGGAGTACTAATAAAACCCTGACAGCAGCAGGTAGCAGAGTCCATCTTATTTTTAGACCAGTCAGAGCTTCTAATCCAAGTGCATGAAAAATCTCACTTGATTGTAACTAATTGGCATCCAGGCACACAAGCAAGCAAACAGGAATCTTATGACACCAAAATATTGAGTTTCAGTAGACTTTAGTCCTAACCTCGGTTAGAAAGGTAAGGGAAATTGCTGAAATGCCTCAGCAGATGAAAGTGTTTTAACATACAGCTAAAGCCCTACTAATGATATTTTCCATGCAATTACATCTATACCGATGAAGCCATGAGAATTTACAACCACTGTCTCTCTTATAACCATTACACTCTATTGGGACATGTCACGTGTACATATAGAGAGATGATTTTGTTGTGAGGCATGCAAGTCAATTTCTAGATGATTTTCAAAGACTTATTTCAGAAGACCCCTAATAGATAAAATCTATATATTTCCCAGGCTGCCCTCAATACTGTAAATGGAAATGAGTAGGGCAGAAAAGCTGTTTACCTCAAACAATGTGAGCCTCAGTGACTGTTACTGTATTTCTTCCTTCAGAAAAAGCCAAAGATCCTCATTCTATTTAGAAAAAGTATCGTACCAACCTCTTTGCCCAGCCTTAGATCACTGTTAAGATCAATGCATACACTGGAAATTGCTTTCATGAAAAGATGACACAGCTGCATTGAATTCTGCACTAGACTCCAGTCTTGATACTGTTAATAAAGAGCCTAAGGTTGGGTATAATTGTTAATACACTAATTCTAAAAATCCACTCAAATGTCACTTATAATCAGGATTTTCTACTGTGCTAGGACCCCTGGGGAAACCTTTGAAGCTGTGAATGGTGTACACGATGACAGGGATGAACATAAGAAGGTAGAAGGCCACCGATGTTGTTTAGCTTAGTTGTATAAAACTATCATGTGTATAGAAGCTTAGCAATACTGGCAGCTAGGAAGATGGGAAAGCAAAGTGTGAGATGGAGGAAACACACTGATCCAGAAGGAAAAGCTTTACACTAAAACCAGTTATTTGAAAGCATTAGGGGGAGAGATGAAGAAACTGTATGGCTTGTAATTTACAGCAGAAGTACTAAGGCAGAAAAGACATTATAAAAGCATTTCATCAAGAGGACATCCATGACATAAAACTATTTAAAACAATAAATCAATAAAAATTAGTCATTTTATTAGCAGTGGAGATGAACTTTACACCAGATGTGAAAAAGTAGGATGGCTGTGAAACCTTGAAAAGGAAAATGAGAGTAAATTAATATGCAATATCAAAAAAACCTTTGAATGTAAATCAGTGATTATAAATTAATTGGCTTTTAATTTTATTAGAGCTGCACACACTTATTGTCTCATTTTATCATATCTCTGGTATTATTAGGCATAACATTTTGAAATTTAACTGTGTACTTCCTCTCAGTTTTTGTTGCACCTTATTTATGATTACTGCTTGGGCTGGTGTGAAGTGAATGCATATCCCTCAATAATGAAGTACAGAAGAGCTGGACAGACTTTTCAGTCACAAGGCCTGCTGCAAAAAAATCCCTCATGAATCTTTTACAGCTTTAAGTAGCCTGGCACAGGTAACAGCTCTACTGCTAGGGGAATTTTGGCTGAAAATATTTTTAAAAAGCTCCTGAGAATAAAAGGTTGTCAGGACATATGTATAGTGGTGCTAGAAACAATTGTTTTCATCAGGGGTAAGTTTTCTCAGTTTTTGTTTGTAATAACTGACTGCCACAGGTAATAGCTGCTTCCTACTTACAGTCAAACAATCACAGAATGTCCTGGGTTGGGGAAAACCTCAAAGATCATCTAGTCCCAACCCCCTTGCTGTGGACAGGGACCTTTCAGTAGACTAGGTTGCTTAGAGCTCTATCCAACCTAACCTTAAACATTTCCAGGGATGGGGCATCCGCAACACCTCTGGGTAACCTGTTCCAGTGCCTCACCACCCTCACAGAAAATAAGTTTTTCCTAATATCTAATCTAAACCTACTCTCTTTCAATTTGAAGGCATTCCCCTTTGTCATGTTATTACATCTGCTCGTAAATAATCTCTCACCCTCTTTCTTGTAGGTACTGGAAGGATAACACAAGGTTTTCTAACTCTTCCACCAATACTATTGAATTAGAAGTGTAGGTTGCTCATTACTCACTTGCATGGATTTCTGCAGAGGGAACTGGAACGGGGCTGGGAGCTTCTCTCCCAAGATTTCTTTTAGTTGGAATGCAGACCGCGTAAGATATTTCAAACCATTTAACTGATGGCAGAATATGGGAACAGCAAAGAGATGCTGGAATAACAATTGGAGGAGGAAGAGGCATTTTCCCACTGCACAAAAGTATATGAAGAAAAAAAAGAGAGGAGATTAATAAAAAGCCAGGAGTGATGAGATAGGACTTGTGAGGGCAGAAGATTAGGAAAGGAGTAAGACACTTAGAGAGTGGCAAAAGCCTTTTTCTGAGGTGGAAATGCAAATGAGGTTTTCTGGATGTCACTGTTCCTCTAGTCTCGGTGAATATGTACCTGTGAAACTTGCTGCCTGTGTGACTAGCTCCCTTGTAGGATCAACACTCTAATGACCCAGGCCATGGTCAGGGGCAATCCTTCACCCCACAAAGTCAAGGACTGAGTAGAGGGTCACTTTACAGCCCTCCAAATATCAGCACAATACCAAGCTATGAGACCTTTTGATGTAGACTGAAAGGGGAGCAGGATTCTGTTGATGTCTAAGCAATAAAACAGGAGAAATTTATGCAAGTAAATACAAGCTTTCCAGAACCAGGTAAAACTGTAATTAACTCTACTTCCTGGGTATATCTTGTAAATTTGGTGCAGCTGTTAACATGCCTGAGGAGCCAATCTTGGAGCCTGGACCCCTGAGACCTGTGTAAGAGACCCAAGCCTACCTTGTAACGAGGTGCATGAATCAGCAGGGCCCAGGCAGCCTGTTTAGCAACAGCCTCTTGGTTAAAATCCTCACGTTGATGCAGACTGTTTTCACTTTCAGCAGAACAGCATTTTCCAAAAATGTGCTGATCAGCTCTAATTATCAAGGTTACAAACTGAATCACTCAAAAGGTAAGAAATGCCAGAATCTGTGCTGCCTGGGTAACCTTGCTGCTCACACGCACACCCCTTGCACACGCCTTATGATACAGTCTATAATTATCTGATTGCTTGTTATTTTTTCCCCTGTATCATTGGAGGCATGGGATGCACCTGCAGCAGGGATGAATCAGAGTTAAGCAGTGAAGGTGGTTGCTCTCCTTAGACATCCTGTTTTGGTTGGTGTAAAGACGTGTAGGCTGAAGACAGTGGGGAAAGAAAGCTTAAGGCACAAATTATGGCAAAAAATGCTGATCAGAAGACCTAACTCTAGCCAAAACCTCCATCACAGAGTTCCTCCAAGGTTCCAGTCAAATCACTTAAGCTAAATTTTGGACAGGTGATTCTTCAAAGGAGACCCAAACTGCTCTGAAAAGTAATGCCTCAGAAGGAGATGTAGGGGATTTATGAAGCTGAGGAATACCACCTTTATTTTGTGCTTTCTGTGTACCTCAGTTTAGACCTTGGGGTTTGATTTACAGAGCTTTGGAGCAGTCACACCTGCAACCAAAATCAATAACAGGAGCTGTACTTTGACGGCATAAAGCATTGTACAGTCCAATGCTAACACCTCTAGGGGGAAAAAATCCAAACACAGATCCTAAACACTGCTAGCTGGGAACACAAAGCTAATGGAAAACCTGGACCTTCATGTCCCTGTACCTTGATTCTCCACTTAAACAGTTTGAATAATAATCATACCCCTCACAACATAATGAAAATAAACATAATGTATATCTGAGAAGCATACAGACTGTAAAATAAAAAGCCACAAGCAAATTAATAGCTTTGTCTTCAGAGCAGAAGAGGCAAGTGGTAAATAAGGCACAAAGCCAAGAAAAGCAATGAGGAGGTGCCAGATAGTTAAATAGCTCATTACACCGTGCCCTGAAAGAGGAAGGGATCCCAGGGAAAAATAACAGTATCTTGTCATCTACCTGAAGATTGCCTCAGAAGACATGGATAGAAGAAGGTGGTGGCCAGTGTTTGATGACACAGTAAATCCAGTTTAAGGCTTCCTAGTACTGGGAAACCGGCACAGCACCACAATGAAAATAGTAGTTCAGTTTGAATATTTTTCCAGAAAACCAAAATTTTAACAAATTTTGGGAAATAGTCACAAATTTTAAGTTCATAAACTCAGATTTTAGGTTTGTTCAAGTATTATTTTTTTACAGAAGACAATGTGGAAAGATAGGACTGGCATAGGCTTGGGACTGAGTGTTCCACCTAGTTAAACAGTACTTGATTTGGAATCTGAAGTGCTTGGAGTGTATACATTGCAATTCTAATGCTTCTGAAGGGAAAACCCAACACAGGTTCTAAACACTAAGCTTGTCTTTGTCTGCTTGATTTTGAAAATTTAACAAACTTCACAGACCTTTCCTCCTCCCTTCTGTCTGTTATATGGAGACTGGGTAGAGTTGCTTGAAACAGTTCCCAGCACAGAAGCAGCCAGATTTACCTACTTGCATCACTGTATTCAGCAGAGAGCTTCAAATCCATTTTTACCGAACCTTTGAATCATTTGTACACTGAAAAACAGAATACAAAATTGCAAAATAACTTTTTATTGTGCTACAATGATTACTATTCCCTGGTAAAAGAATTGTGAAAAACTTGCAAGATACAATTTTATTTTTCTTTGCCGATGGTTCTTTGGCTTTCTTTTGTTCCTCCTGAACACGTCCATTATTCTGAATATTCCTTTGGATCAGAAAAAAACTTGAGAGTGAGAGATTTTTCAGAAAACATTTTTCTTTTGCAGATAGCCAAACTTACAGCAGAAAAATTCTGAAAACAACATTCATTGTTATTCCTGGTTGAAATCTTCAGGTTTCTCTTTTTGCCAAGTTCAAAATTTTCAACAACAAAAATTTGTTTTAAAGCCTGAAACACTTTTTTGTCATTTCTTTCCTCATTCAGTACAGAACTGCTCTGTGCCAAAGATGAATTTAATCTCCCCAAAGCCAAAACTTCAAGTCAGTTTTTAACCACATTGCACATTCAATCCCTGAAACAGCAAAGACAGAAACAGAACAGCATTTCAGTAGGCAGTTACCATCAGGACGTTGTGGCACACTCTAGTTTGTTGAAAAAATATAATATAATATCAAACTGAGGCAAAGTCTGTTCAGCTCCTTGGCTATAAGAATTGCTGGATTAGACAGTGCAAGAGGGATGGAGGCTTCTCTAGCTTCTCTTGTCACTTAGATTGCTTCCCTTATGCCTGTGAATCAGTACAAACTTAAACATAATTAGCTAAACTTTATCTTTTTCCCCACTTAAGTAACACTAATTTTGACTGAGACACTGAGCTGCCAGAAGGGTGTATCACAAGAAACAAGGTGGCCATTTGGTCTTATTGTAACACCGTAGCATTCTTCAAATGGGACGCAGCTTTAATCTATACCTACTCTACAGACATTTCCACTGCCAAGCAAGAGCACCACACAGGCCTTTCTTCTGAAAAAGGTCTTTGTAAGTAGTGATCTGTATAGCAGGTTTTTTTCATGGTGTTGATGTTTTCTGTTTAAATCTTTATTTAGCTGAAAAACAGTTCAATGCACTTGACTGTTGCACTGTTAAAGAACCTCCCACAACATGCTAGCATCGTTCCTCTTCAGGATACAGGACTGTTCTCTCAAATAAACTGGTTTCATGGAAAATATTTTTATACATTTTCAGCTAAAATGGTATCCCAGTGGAGGAATTTATCAATTTCACATTGCTCATATACCCAAAATCAAGCACGAATGTTTTTAGAGTCTAGAAAATGTAGATTTTGTGAAACTCCCTGACCAAAAATGGAGAAATGGGGTTCTGACTGTGAAATTGAAAGGCTTAATGAGCTCAGTACAAGGAATCAAGTTCAGGGCCTGAAGTGAAGGAGATCACATGAAATAAGCATAAAGGATCTTGCAGTGGGATGAGGTCATCATCATAAGTCCTTTCCAACTGAAATTTCTCTTTTCTCTTTTCTCTTTTTCTTTTCTCTTTTTCTTTTCTCTTTTTCTTTTCTCTTTTTCTTTTCTTTCTTTTCTTTTCTTTTCTTTTCTTTTCTTTTCTTTTCTTTTCTTTTCTTTTCTTTTCTTTTCTTTTCTTTTCTT
>VZUI01058618.1:0-15685 GCA_013401135.1 Cettia cetti
CTGGCAGGGGCTGGCAGCTCTCCCTGGAGCCTTCTCTTGTGCAGCTGAGCAGCCCCAGGTGTGCCAGGCTGGCTCCAGAGCAGCAATGGATCTAAAGACATTTCCAAAGAAATGCATTTTCAGAACCTTGTGTACGTGGTTTTACATACCACCCAACTGAGATTTTCATGAAAATATAAGATAAATAGACAGGAATGGTTCTGGGGTTTTTTATTAACAACAAGAGACATGAGAGACCATTTCCTGGGTTGCTCCCCACTGCAATCAGAGATTGCTCAACAGACCCTGTGAAACTTGAACTTGCTTTATTTTCAAACATTATCCAGCCCTGCAGACCTGAGACAGTCCCGGTTTCAACCCAGGCTCTGTGAAAATACCAAGTTTATTTTGCTACCAAAAGCAGATATAACAAATTCATCAGCTTGTTACCCAAGCTAGTTTTATTCACAATAAATGCTTGCAGGGACAGTTTAGAGAGCTCACAGTGTGTCTAAACATTGGCTGCATAAACATGCAACACAAATTAGGGACATGCCTTATAAGTGTCTCAGGCAAGCCCAATAAGCAGATTTAAAGAAAATAAATAAAATAAAATTTAAAAAAAAAAAAAAAAACGGAAAAAAAAAGAAGGAGGAATTGGTCCAATGTAAATAGAAAAAGGAAGTGCTCCAGTGGGGATGTTTAGCAGCAAAATAGATCAAAATCTTTCTTCTGTGTGCAAAAACTCCCTCACCTGATTAAAGCACTTAATTAAATGATTTCAGTTACAGATGCCAGAGCATCTGAGCTGAGGCTGATGTACAATAATAGGTTTTAATGTTTTCAAAGGAAGATCTCTTCCTTAGGGGAACAGGGAGGATTGCATCTCTATTCATGCATGAGCTAAAGTAGCAGAAATAGAAACATTTTCTTCCACAGCTACTCAAGAAACGATTCAACTGCAGCTCTCCAGGTTACCTGCTATATACTTTTTTTCCTTGCAAAGTTAATTGGTATTTTCAAAGGTTGTGTTTATAGATTAGAAAGGACTGAAAGCAAGATCCTTCAGGGAAACTATGATATAGCAAAGGCACTGTGCCAGAAGAAAAGATTCAGTGTACTGAAAAGAAAATCTACTGGAACGGTTCTCATTAGCACTTCCAAAGCATCCCAGGGAAACCTGGCAGCCCTGGAAGGATGGTTAAATTCAGCTCACTGGACAGACCACCACGTGTAAGCCAGAGCAGGAATTCTTTCCTGCTAAAGCTATACAGAAAGCATCAAAGAAACTCCTACAAAATGGTCTGTGGCAAGACAGGGAGAGCAAGATGAGCTCCAGGCCATTATCTTTGCCTAGTTAAAAGCTCTCCATGACTCCTTCCCTAAAGAAGATCCTTCTGCTACTTTCATAACCCCTGACAGTAAAGCCAATGCTAACCAAATATTGGGGTTTTCTTCCCTTACTGTTCCACTGCCTTCCACTGTCACACTTCTCCTAGCAAGTAAATAGGGAAAATTAAAAAATACTACTGATGTTCCATTGTCACGTCCAGCAGCCCAGCAGACTGACATTCACAGTCCTTGCATGAGTTCAGCCCAAAATACCTGGACCTGGAGTGACTCGTCCTATTCAACTCCACCAAAATACCTCCTGGGTGAAAGGTCTTATCAAACCTTATTCTGACAGTTTTCCATTCCTGAGCTACTGATAGCAAAATCTAAGTACGGAAACAAGCATTTTAAAATTAAACACCAGGGTCTGAAAGCTGAACTCTGTTCTGGTGCAGTTAATGCACTGCAGCCAATTAACACTGCAGTGAGGGTGACCACAGCAATGCAAACCCATGTGTGTCCTGATTCTGCACTGTGTGAGACAACACAGAGCCACATCTCATCACCCTCAGGACAGGAATGCTTGTGTCATATTGGCGTGGGGAGATTTCAGGTGGTGAGGGAGCCATGTGGGAGGGACAAGGGTCCCTGACATCCCAGAATCATAAACTGGAATTATCAAAAACTGGTGCTACAAATAAGGGGTAATCCTGACTGAAGAGAATGTTCTCCTACCTGTTAAAATTCAGTTTAAGGGTACAAGTAGATATGAATTTCCCTATTGATATTAGTCAATACAATTAGGTTCCACTCACCATTTCTTACAATCACCCCTCAATTCCTTGTACAGCAACACAGAAGGTATTTAACAGAGTAATTAGCACACATTAGTAGGTGAAAAAAGTATTCTGCTAAGTGTGTAAAATCAAACCATTATTCTGCAGCTTATTGATGGCAAATGGGTACTGATGAAAACACCCCTGTGAACAAGCAGTCACTGTAAGGTTATCAAGTCATCCCATGCAGGGGTCTGTCACATCACACCATCCCACCCTCCCCTTACTCCTGGAGAGTCATTGTGCCTAGTAACACAAATGCCCTCAAAGTAAAGTATTTACCCAAACTGCTGTTTATTTTCTAGGGAATGTGACTCACAACACACCCTGCAACTCAGTGCTCACAAAGCAAAAAACACAGCAGGGGCAATTCAGCACCAAACCTGTGACACCGGATCCCATGTGGAGCTGGCCTGGGTTTTCAAGCAACACCTTCCAAACCTGCTGTGCTATCTTCCCACTCCAAGCCCTGCTGGGCTGTCCCCACAACAATTCCAGAGCGGCTTGTGCAGCTCCCTGTGTCCCACCCTGACAAGCTCTGGGCTGCCACCAGCACAGCCCTTCCCAGACAGCAGGTGCAATGTGGGGGCAGATGGAACCCTGGTGGCTCTGCCCTGGAGAGAGTAGTCTTGAGGAAGCCCTTCCAGACCCTAAGATAACAGCAAGCTTTCTGGTCAGGGCAACTCTCAAGGAGGACCCACAAGCACCCTTGGGATTTTATGTAGATCTGTTGTAAACGACTGGCCTTGTACCCTTTCCCCCTCCCACCTGGGTCCCTATAAAACCCCTGAAAATCACCAGGGCTCCCTCGTCCTCGGCTTCCTTCACAGATGCCTTTGCAATAAAGATGCTCATGCGGAACTGCCGTACGAGACCCTCTCTCTCTCATCCCGGGCCGGCAAGGAGAAGCTGATCTCGCAGGGGCAAAAGAGCTGAGAAATCACTGAGCTGAAATCACAAGACCTGATCACTGCTCTGCCCTTCTGCAGAGACGCTCTCTGCCAGCTGAGGGAGTGCTTTGAGCCCCTAATGAGTTGTCTCCGAGAAGATACCTTTTTGGGGCGTCTCTAGCCTCCTGGGGTCCGAAGCTACGGCCTCCCTCTACCAGCTGGAATAGCGCAAAGCCGGGCCAGGCCCGTCCTCGGCACGTACCTGCTCATCCACCTTCCTCTGCAGCTGCATCACCTTGTTCTCCATGCCGATGTTGAGCTTCTTGAGGTGCTGTGCCGAGCGTGCCTCGATGCGGAGGGCCTGGAGCTGGCGCCGGGCCCTGAGGCGCCGCCAGTGGCACTGCAGCACCACGGCGGCCGCCCGGGCGCGGCGGAACCGCAGGCGGGCCAGCCAGCCCCGGGCGTACCTCTGCAGGATGGTGGCCTTGTGCTCCGTCAGCATCTGCAAAACATAGCGGGGGCAATCAACACGGAGAAAGCTCAGAATTGTGGAATCACAGAGTGGTTTGGGTTGGAAGGACCTTAAAGATCGTCTAGCATAGGCAGGGACATGTTCCGCTAGACCAGGCTGCTCCAAGCCCTGCCCAACCCAGCTTTGGGAACCTCCAGGGATCCAGGGCATCCACAGCTTCCCTGGGCATCCTGTGCCCTGACCTCCCCACCCTCACAGGCAGGAATTCCTTCCCAACATCTTCTCTAAATCTACTTTCCTTCAGCTTAAGGCCATCCCTGGAAGGTCACCTGTATACAGCAACTCTGGTTCTGCTGCAACATTAAACAGTTTCCAAACTGCCTTGGAAAGGGCTTCTCCTCCAAGGAATGTCCTGGTAGATGCATGGGGCTGATGGCTGGAAATGGAGGCTGTTGTTTTGCACTCTCTTTCATTCCAACCCTGCTCATGGAGGCTTCTCCAGGCACTGTTCTCCACTGATGCAGGCAGAGCACACCCAGACCTCTCCTAGGAGCCTGCCTGCTCTCAAAGCAAAGACCTGCCTGGTCAGTGACATGAGGGAATATGATCCTGGTTGTGAGGACCTGGTGGGAGCAGCTGACACCTGGGCTCAAGTGCGACTTTGTGGACCACAGAATAGTACTGAGATCCACCAGGGCCACAGCTCCAGAACAAAGTCATTAACAGACACACCCACACCTAGCAATGAACTTACTGTCCCCTCAGCATCAGACATCACCCACATCAGAACAGATCTGTAGATTTTTTTTTTCTGTGTTCCACCTCTGCATTATGATAATTTTTACTGCAGATAAACGCTGTCCTGATGGGATTTCATATCAAGTGGATAACCTTCAAATAAAACCTTGAGTCCTTTCACTACAGTCTGCAGCCAGTTCTCTAGCACAATTCAATTCCTGGCAATTTTTATCTGTTTTCATGAAATTTCTGGTGTGTTTGCACTGAATTTCTTCCTCAAAATTTACAGCTATCTTGTCAGTCAGTGGCAGTTCAATTTTGTCCTCGAAAACTGAAGGCTGACACTTTAGAGATACAAACAGCATGTTGTTAATAGCTTCCTTATGCTTCAGCCTGCTAAGGAAATAAATAGGAGAACTTGAAGATCACAAGAGGTTTCATTGTTATTAGTTTGGGTTGTTTCAGAAAAGGTTATCCTATCAGCTTCTCTTACAAATATTTTGTTTCACCCTATGACTTTCTTTGCAGTTGTAATTTTAAATTCCTAATAAAGGGATTATATTAATTTAGGATGCAGCAAGAATGACTGTGAAATGAGCTTTGTATGTCTCCAGCCTTGGCATTCATAAATGAGGAAAGCTAGGGATGCCCAAAGAGGTAGAAGAAATGCCTTGAAGACTTATTTCAGCTTTACAGCAAAATTTTTAGGTGGGCACTGGGCATGCCCCCACCCCACAGATCATCACCCACAGCCCAGCATCTGTCGCTGAACATGCACTGGAACCAACACCTATATCTAAAACCTATACCCAGGTGCTCCAGAGATTAAGGATGTTCAGATTAGAGAGCTGTCCTAGGGTGACTTTATGATTCTTGTATCCCCAATCATCTATTCTGTTTGTGCTGTATATTGAATTCTGTACTTTTAAGACTGATTCTGAGAGTGAACCAGGGAAAGAAGAAGCTCAGAGTTTGTTTTGAGAAAACTGCCTGACTCCCACACATTCTCTTCTCCTGAGCTCTGTCGGAGGCACGGACAGTGGTGGGACAGAGATCTATTTGCTTTTAGCTAGTTTTAGCCAGCTGAGGCAGAGAAGTTCCCTGGACTGTTTTTCTCTTCTTTTCTTGGGACTTTTTAAATCTGTTCTGGACTGAAACAACCCAGAGGAGCCCCAAGGGCTCGCACCTGCAGTGTGCCTGGACCTCCGGTGGGACTGGGATTGACAAGAGACTGAGTGAGCTGAGCTGCACCCACAGCAAGGACTTTCTCAGTTTGCCATCTCTCTTCGGAGCTGCAAGAGGTTTTTATTGTTTCATTGTTTATTTTATTGTTTCGTATTACTCATTCTTTGTGCTTGTAGGTATTTTGTTTGTTAAATAAACAGTTTCTTTCCATTTTTCTCTCAAGAAGTTTTTCCCAGACTGGCTGTGGGAAGGGGCTGTTTGGGTTTGCTTTCCAGAGGAACCTCCTTCAGAGGCTGCCTCCCAAATTTGCGCTAAACCAAGACAAGAGGCCAGGCCTTCAGCCAACTTCTACACCTTGTTGAGATCTGGGTGGCCTTGAATCTCAAGGGAGTTTAACTGCTGAACCAGCTGCCTCCCCTGAAGAAGCTTCCAATTTAAAAAACAGATGCTGAAAAAGCAGTGGCAGCAAAAATTCCTTATCACCAGCTGCTATGTCTCAAAGGACAAGCCTGGACTCTCTGGGAGGTCACCAGGTGTCCAGGTAACTTCAATTATTTCCAGGAACAGGCTTTTCCCTCACAATGCCTCTCACTTCTTGGAGTAGAAGACAGGTACCAATTTAGGTAACTACCAACACAGTGCTGGGTCTGAGGAGTGGACAGAAGATTGTCCAAAGCTGTTCTCAGTTTCCTGACAGAGAGTAGCTGGAGAAGGACTTTGGACAAGGCCTGCAGGGACAGCACACAGGCAGTGGCTTCCCAGTGCCAGAGGGCAGGGCCAGATGGGATCTTGGGCAGGAATTGCTGGCTGGGAGGGTGGGCAGGCCCTGGCCCAGGGTGGCCAGAGCAGCTGTGGCTGCCCCTGGATCCCTGGCAGTGTCCCAGGCCAGGCTGGACAGGGCTTGGAGCAGCCTGGGACAGTGGAAGGTGTCCCTGCCCATGGCAGGAGGTGGAATGAGGTGATCTTTAAGGTCCCTTACACCCAAACCACTCTGGGATTCAATGATTTCTCACTGTATCACTGCTGTGATGAAATTCTGTATCTTTTGTGTCCTGTTCCTGATTTAACACCGAAAGCTGAAGGAGAGACCTAATTAAAGAGCTATTTCTATCAATAAATTACTTACTGCTTTCTATGACAGACCCTCCTTGTCTTCCTATCCTACTGAGAACAGCCCCTGCATGCAGCTCCAACATGCACTCAGTGGGACAGGGAGGTTTCAGCAGAGCACAGGTTAGATCAAATGACATTTCCACATCTCCACGAGACCTCCCGGTACCACAGTGATGAACTCCATTTAGCTGCTCTGCTGAGGTGCTGCTGCCAAAATGTTTTTTGCTTGCACAGCTTTAAGTAGCAAAGCTCTCGGCACCCTTCTCCAGCAACACTGGGGGCTGTCAGCTTCACAAACATCAACACAGCCACACCAAACACAACGCAGAAGTAAACAAAAAGGCTCTTTCCTCATGCAAAGACCCTCCTGGAGGTGTACCTGGTGGTAAATCCTCCTGACAAACATGCCCCGAGCAAAAGCCTGGATGGTGAGGGTGGCGTTGCGGACTCTCAGGAAAGCCCGGCGCATCCGCAGCATTCGGTACTGCCTCTGCAAAACGACAGCAGCCCTCGTCCTCCTCAGGTGCTCACAAAGCCTGCAAGGCATAGGAGGAGGGTAAGCAGGGAAAATAAATTCCGTTTATTTATGATGCAGTAAGTTTTAAACCAGGGGGAGAAGAAAGACCACCCCAACAACTGGGCTAAGAAAGCCTCCATGCCATCAGACAGCAGCCATGGAACCCAGGAGCACTGGAACCACGGATCAACACACCTCTTTGTTCCTAAACAGCATTAAACCCAAGTACTCCCCAGGTTTTCCTTGGTTTGAACTCTCTGCCTTGTGTCCTTGAGCCAATCAGCGTCCAGGTTGGCTCCATCACTTCCCTGACTATAAAAAGCACATGTCACACAGGGTATCTACTGACTCAGTGAAAACAGCAGCAAATTGATTTGACATTTAAACTGGTGTGCACTGCTTTGGCAACATTCCTGAGCAGAGCCTCGAGCAATTCACAGACAGTAAATAATGAGGGATGTGGTCACCTCCGTACCACGTTGCTCCCATTCTCCAGCTGAACTCATGTTCAATTTGCTGTTACACTGGTTAATAAATGCCCATAAACCCTCCATTTAATTGGATAATTAGCTTGTTTTGCTGAATTTATGATTCATTTATTGCTCTCAGCATGCAGCATTATACAGAAATTTGATCCACTTCTTTTATTTTGTGAAAAGCGTATCAAAACGAGGAGCCACATCAGATTGGTTTATATATTCCTTTGATGGAAGCAAATGGCTTCTCATTAGGACCCACAGAGCCAGGGCTTCCTGAGGAGGATAAGGAATGGTTTGTCTCCAAAAAGAGACAGCAGTTACTCAGATGCCATCCAACCCTACAAACCCTGCACAAAGAGGGGAACTGAAAAATTATGTAGAAGAAATTCTGCAGCAGCTGGTTCTCCCTGACACCAACCTCTTTCACAATCAGAAATTCAGCTAGTGTCTCTGATGTTCTTCTGCTGATTGTCTCACTTGAAGCGCGACAAGAAGGAAGGTGGCCAGTGTGTTGGGATGCTGTTCCATTGCTTCACTGCTCCCTCACACCCACCCCACCCCTGCCACCAGCAGCCCACTCTCCAGCAGTGTTACCTACAGAAACCCCAGCAAGCCACTGACACGAGGGAGCTTGAGGTTCCTGCACAAGAAAGAGTTAACACTGGGCTCTATTATTCTCTACTGTACACAGTCCCCCTGCCAGTGATTTGGAGTGATTTTCCTCATTACAAAGGATACAGCCAATCAATCCTGAGAACTCCCCCTGGACATCACAGAGACACTAACCTGGTCCCTGCAGGGGAGGAGTGCATACCAACTAGGCAGCTCTTCCCTGGCTGATCTAAATGCCCTTTACCAAAGACAGTCCCAGGAAAATATTAGTTCTGTGAAACACTTTCATCCAAATTCTTCAGAGTACTATAGTCATCTCATCATAACCAGATTGTCTATGTTATGACCTTGGGCTGACACCTAGAAATTAAACTAATGTAAATGTAAGTTTGAGGCAAAGAATTTTGATCTCTTGCCCCTAAATATAACTGGAGAGAGGTGCTAGAAATAAGTCCTGAATTTAGCCCAGGAACTCTCAGCACAGTGTTACCCACACACACATTACGCATCTTGCTTTCAAGCAAGTAGAGCATCCTCAAAGTTCCTCATACAAAACCCCCAAGTTTGAAGTTCTAGATAAGATGCAACAGATTGAAAACACAGGTGGCCAGAGGTGTTTTCACACCTGACTCCCCATCTGGCCCCTCTGAGGCTCCCCAGGACCCACCTGCGTGCCAGGTGCCTGCGGACGTGGCACTGCAGGGTGAGGGTGGCTTGTCTCAGCCTCCGGTACTTGGCCCTCTGCAGCCAGCCCCGCACCGTCTTCTGGATTATGATGGTGGCAGCTCTGAACTTGTCTGCCCGCAGTTTCTCCAGATATGCCACCTGGCCTGCACGGAAAAAGATCTTGGTACGGCCAAACTGGAACTTGTCTGGATCCTTTTCAAAAGCATAAAGGAAACTACATTTAATTGAGGCAAACATTACTTTTCTTCTTTTTGTTTTCAGTCTAAGCTGATCAGTAGATAGACAGTAAAAACACCACTTTGAATCAAATTTATTAACTCACATCTGCTCTTAATTGGGTAATGAAGATTTTATTAGGCATATTACTTTATTAGACTTATTAGACATTATTAGATATCATTAGACTTACTAGACTTACTACATTAAAACATCTATACACCCATTGAGGAATGCAGCACTAGGACTCAGTCTTAACCTCCAAATATTTACACAAATTCTGAAGGGCTTTTGGGCTGGGTTTTTTGGCTTGGTTGGTTTGGGGGTTTTTTTGTTGTTGTTGTAAGGTTTCGGTTTTTTGTGGTGTTGGTGTTATTTGTTTGGAAGTGGTTTAGTATTGTATGTTTGGGGGGGTTGGGGTTTTTTGTTTGGTTTTGGTTTTCTTTTTTTGTTATTTGTTGGTTTTTATGTAAATAAAGAAATCACAGAATCACACAATTTTTTAGGTTGGAAGGGACATTAAAGCTCATGTATATCCAACCTCTCTGCCACGGGCAAGGATACCTTCCATTAGACCAGACTGGAAATGCAACACCAGAGCACTTTGAGAAAAATATTTATTTCTCAAGAAGATTAATGTTTAGTTCTACAAAGTCATACATGTGCTGCAAAAGCTCTGCACCCAAGGGTAACACTGGGTGCAAAAACCAAAAAGAGGAACCCAATTGGGTCAATTCCTCAAAATCCCTCAATTTCCTCGAAAGGAAAACAAGAGATCAAACACTGAAACCTGTCTAAGGTGTGCACATTCTAAGCCACTCAACAGCAAGAAATCTTGGCATGCACATCTGCAATTTAAAAATAATGCATACAAGCAAGCAGTAAAGCTTTGGTAAGGAGAGGTGGCAAAACCTTCTGATTAGTTTATGGTAAAAAATGTCCTGATCTGTGGGACGCTTTTTCCACATGGGGCCATTGAAAGTCTCCCACACATAAAGATAAGAAATTTACTGCAGTTTTCTCTTACTCATTTGTGCAAAGAGGCATTTAATGATTAAGGTTTATGACATTGTCCCAAGCTGGACCTCTGAAATGTGCTCCAGCTCTGGCTGTATAAAACCAGAAGGAGAGATTGGGTGACACATTTTTTAGAAGTGGCCAATCATTCATGTCCAGCCAGTGACAGCCAACTCTGGACTTCACCAGCACTGAAGTGATTCATTCCTCTTGAACACAACCAAGAAATCCCATGTCCCACTTGCTCCTGCCACCTCCTCACAAGACTCCCTCATTTTGGGAAAACTCCCAGGCTGCCTCAGGTGGAGAAGCACCTGCACAAGCAGCAGGTGAAGCTGGAGCAATTTCAATTTGCTTTTAAAATCACTGACAAAGATCTGGTCCCAGCTCACCTTAATGAGGTCTTTCAACAGGGTCTGACAGATCTGCTTCTTGTCATTCTTGGAGAGGTCTCTCTTGTTCATAAGCACACGGTACCTATTGAAAAAGTCAGAGTAGGACCACCTGAAAGCAAAGCACACACTGGGTTAGTCTGCATGTCAGGCACTGTTTCATTAAAAAAAAAAGTGCTTGGAGTTGTAGACAAGTCAAAGTGTGAAATATTTCAAGGGATTTTTCACCACTACCCTCAGCATGGACCAAAACCACCCCAAAGGAGCTACTCACCCCCAGCCTGGCCCCAGTCTCAGACACTGAATGACCCTTTCTAGCCTGGAAGAGAAAGGCCACAGACCTTTCAGGGCCTTTCTAGCCTGGAGGAGAAAGGCCACAGACTACCCTCTTTCCACCCCTGGTGTGCTTCCCAACTTGCTGCTCTTTACCACTCAAATGCAACAATGCTGTTCCTGCCAGAAAGGAGAACCTAACTTTGGAGAAATCAAAAATCTCTTAATTGCCCCAAAATAAAAATTAAACAGCAATCTTGATAAAGTTGTAGAGAATTAATGAAATAGATATTCTTTTTTTTTTTTTTTTTGTGTTCCCAAACTCTGCTGAATACTAATTTGAATCAATTGACCCACTAATTGCTCCATCCTGAGGTCTGTGACTGACACCCTTCAAACAAACACAACATCTTTTGGCTCTGGGAAGACAAAGCAGTCCCTGGAAGACGCCTCACAGTCTCCAGCAGCAAAGCTTCCTAACAGGCCACACTAATTGAAGGAATTAGAGAATTGTATCCTACTGCTAAGAAATACCATCTCCTGCTGCTGGTGATAGATGTAGAGCCCACAGACTGTGATCCTGAAATTGCTTCAGCATCTGCCAAGTTTCAGCCTTCTCTAAATTAACACAGTGAGTTACAAACCCCTCAAACCCTGAGTTTTTAATTAACACTAGACTTTTCTAGCAATGTGCAGAATGACCATTGATATTTCAACAAAATACGCATAACAAATATCAAAGGGAGACTGGAAAGAATCATAGTGAATTTGATTTCTGCTTTCACTCAACAAAATCTGAGCCTGATCCTTACCTGCAGGGATGCTCTGGCAACCAGGATGAGAACAAACTGTGAAGAGCTCCCATACAGAAACATCCTCTTCACCCAGAAGCCCTGCGCACACCTTAATTTTTGCATTACTGCACCAAATCCTTCCTATTTTTACACTTCCAGGGATTAGGAGTGTGGGAGGGAAAATAAACTGCAAAGGGCCAGAGCAGTGCTTGTGACAGGTCGTGACCCGTTTGCAGTGGTGAGGCTGAGTGAGACCACCTGAGCAGTCACAGCTGCCAGCTCTACAAAATACTTCATGAAACAGAATAGTTGAGCTGGAAGGGACCTGCACAATCATCTACTCCAGCTGCTGATATCATGAAACACCTCGAAGGCTGCAAGCCACGGTATTTGCTAATACAGGCATATTGCTGATTTCAAAATACACAACCAACAGAATTTTGTGTCACTTCAGAAAAGGCAACAGGGGAGGAAAGGCAATACTTTTTTTTTTTTTTCATTAAAAGCAATACTCTAATTAAAAGAGCTCAGCAGAAGGAAATGTTCGCAAAGGGAATGAAGAGAGAAAATGGGGGAAAAAAGGTGGCCTGGTAAAGACTGGGAAGCCACAAATAACTCCTGCAGGGGCACACAGCACTCAGGACACAACTAGTAAAGAATACAGGACTGGCAAAAACCAGAGTACCGTTAGGATTGCACCTGAAACCAAAGGCAAAATGGGAAGCTCCTGGAGGCAGAGGCATGAGGGAAAGTGTGATGAAAGGATTTCCCAGGCTCAGAATGCTCAGATCGGTTCTGGAGCAGCCAGATTTAGTGCTGATTTAATCTCTGTCTCCAGGGGCTCGTCCTGAGGCCAGGCAGCTAAGGCCACTCACCCTCCCATAACCAAAAGTACTGGATTACCACAAAAACCCTAAGATGTCAGCTATGGGGAGCTTCCTCTGGGGTGAAAACTGAACACAAAGATTATGCAAGACTACGAGCTTGTGCCCTGCAAGGTTTAACTTACACTTGCCTTCTCTTTGCTTTCCCAGTGCCTCCGTTTTATAATTACATTTCCCATTTTGCATTGTGCAAACAAAACCCGTTTTCATTTTAAGCACGCCGGGGTTTACACAGCTCCAAATCAAACCTGAGTGGAGAAGCAGAGCATGCAGTGCCCGAGGCACCCAGCCAAGCACACGAGGCTGGCTCGGGTATTGCTCGAGCCAGGGAAAGCTTGGGAGGGGGGAAGAGAGAAGGAGGAGTATTCCCATTAACCTGCTAGAGTCAGCTCAGGCACTGACATTATTAACTGCTGATATCTGGAGAAAAAAAAAATCACCCTGCAGGTGCCACCCAGGCACTTCCAGCACAGAGCAGATGGTGAAGAGAGAAAACATGAAACTCAGGGCACAGGTCCAAGCTGGGCAGAAAGCAAAATCCATCATCTTCCAGCACCAAGGCAGAGATCCCATAGCTGCTCACAAACAAGAGTCAGACACCTGCAGGAATTCCTTAAAAATAGATCATAAGTCACTACACAGTGGGTCTTCCTCCAGAGCCTGTTGTTCACATTTCCCAGGGTGGCAAAAATTGATTTTCCATGTCCATCCTTGATAAAAATGACTCACTTTTCAGGAGTAAGTCTCATATGAGACATTGGAAGAGTCACGGAATACACCCCTGGTTTCTGCCAAGGCATTTATCAGGACTGGTGGCATCCACAGCCCCGTATCCACATCTCCCAGAGGTTCACAGCCCCAAGCTGCACCCCCAGGGCATAGGACTGCTGCACTCATGCTCTCACCACCCTCTGATTTAGCAGGAGATGACAGCCCTGACACCACAGTGCTCCTGTATTATTGTCAATGGAGCATCAAGACAAAATCTGTGCCACGCCAGGGCTCAGCCAGCCCCTCAGGAGTTCCACTGGGATAGTTGCCATCCCAGCTCACCAGCAAAAGAAAGCTGCAGGGGTTCATAGGTGCTGCTACAGAATCCTCCCTGGAGAAAGGAACAATTAAAGCACTCAGGTTTAATGTAACATGCCTCATTGAACCACTCGAGGCTCAAAGCTGTATAAAATTTCCTTACAACTATATGCTCAGAGAGAAACAAACATGATCCCCCCAGCTCTGCAAGGGAGATTCCTGCAGTGTAGAAATATTGAAGCTCAGTGCTTTGCTGTACACAGACTTCTAAAATTATTTTTCTGCACATACTTTTTTTTTTTTTTTTTAGGTACAATGTCTTCATTTTCAGAGGGGTAGAGAAAAAAAAAATACACAAAAACAAAACCAGAAAACTTATTTCATACTTGCCAAACCAGCAGGAGACAAAGGATGTGCTATATTACCCCACAGCTTAGCAGGTCAGGAAAGACTAAGGGAAGGGTACACCTCAGTTCAACTTTTGGACAGGTATCAAATAAAAAATGGATGTCAGGTGCTTGGTATGCTGCCACACAACACACAGCATGGGAAAACTCAATGCTGGGGGCTGGAAGCCACCAAGGAACACTAAATAAATACAAGTCCACATTATTATCAATTTTTGAGATCCAGATAAGTTGTGCAGAGAAAAGAGATGGAACCAGGGGGATTTTTATACCTGCACAACTGAGAAACTGGAAGAAGGAGGCACAGAGGACTGGGCAGATGCTACTCAAACTGAGATCAAGCCAACCTCAAACAGCTGAATTTTGCTTTGATGTCAGCACAGGTCACTACAGGGGAAAGGCAATAAAAGGAATGGAAGGATGCAGGAAAATAACATGTCTGTGGAAAAAACCCTCCTTGGGTTCAAGCAGCAATGGCTGAGGATGGTTGGCTGGGAGCCTGAGACTTGCTCGTCCAGCAAAGTCTTTTTCATCTACAGGAAACAGAGGGAATAAGCTGTAGCACTCAACACAGATTTTTTTTTTTCTCTGTTATTTAAACAAGCAGATTTGGATGTTCTACACAAAAATGCAGCCAGGTGCAAGCAAAGGGGCTGCTCCTGCCCAAAATCAAGGGGTTATCAACCTGAGCAGAGCCAGCTGGGTTTATTACAACATCAAAGTAAAGAGAGATCATGGGTAGGAAACTGGGGGTGACATTCTAAGGAAGCCTCTGAAAAGCATCTTTCCAAGCAGTCAGCAACTGCCCAAAATATCCACAACCCATTGTTTCAGGGTTATTACAGCAATGTTACACCAGCTGCACTGAGTGAACAGCTGAAAGGAGAGTAATAGGCCAAAAAAGCTTCAAACTCTTAACCATAATATGGTTTCTTTTGTACCCTAAAATAACTGAATGTGAAATGTTTCCACTCAGGGTGAACAAATTCACTGTCCCCATCACCCAAGACTATCCAAGGTGCTGAACAAACTCAGTTTTGTGTGAGAAATCCTGGCAGGACCACATAGCACCCTCCCCTGAAAGGGTCAATATCTTAAGTAGGAAGGAGAAGGACAATATTGATCTTTCCAGAGGAGTCAAAACACATCTAGAGGGGTGCAGCTCAATCTCAGAGCCAAGATTTTACATGAAATTATTTTAGAAACTGCAGTTCAGGGAGAAAATTTCTCTTGCCTTGTTTACTGCAGCAGAACAGATTTGCCTTTCAATTAACTCTAAAACATGCAGGCTGGCCTGGCTTGAAATTAGCTGGAATATATTCAAAGGGAAAAACAAGATGGGGGGGAAAACTCCTTCATTTACATATTACACCTTTGTTGGGAGTGGGCAAACAGAACTGTTGGTAGCCAAAGCAATTCATAGGTCTTGTTATCCTGAAATAACAGCCAGACAGCTAAAGGCACATTCCATTAAAAAAAATTACACATCCAAGGATGTCCATGATAGTTTTCAATTATAAGTGTTTAATGTTTATAGAGTTTAGCAGCTGGGATTTCACACTGAATTGAGACAAAAATACTGCATCTGGCAGTGAGCTCCAGCAACAAGAGGAAGCAGCCGAATGCCAAGGATACTTAAAACTATAAATGCGTAACTACCTACAAGAGGGTATTTCAGAGAGAGCTGCAGTGATGAGGTTATTCAGTGATGGCATGGTGGGAGACCACTGCTGCTGAACCACTGACTGGAAACCACCATAACCAGCAGGAAAAAAAAAAAAAAAAAAAAAAAAAAAAAAAAAAAAAAAAAAAAAAAAAAAAAAAAAAAAAAAA
>VZUI01058629.1:0-15666 GCA_013401135.1 Cettia cetti
CAACCCCAAGGTGCAAATGGAGCAAAACTGATCCAAGTGGGAGACCTCCTGACCGGGCCTCCATTTTGTGTCCATTTTATGATCATTTTTTTGGGTCCACCTTGGGTGGACCCTGTCCAGGCTCTTATTCTGCCCAAGGTGTAACCTAAAGGCCTTTCAATAAATCTCTGCTTTATTCTCTGGCTCTTTTCAGTCTCTGTTCCAGGTCAGCCTTCCCAAGGCATCTCATCATGGAAAGAAATACTCCTGCTCATCTTCGCTCTTCCCAAGCAGAGACATCCCAAAGGAAAGAAAAGAAAAAGAAGTGAAAAAAATAGTGCTAGTAGTTTATGTGCAGAAACAACCCATTATCTGTAAGTGAAGGTGACAGTAAAACTCATAGACTACAAGCCCAGCAGTCTTTTTATTTTTGCTGTGAAAGATAGATGTTCCTAATTTTCCACCTGTGTGGGCTTATAATGGATTTACTCAGGGACTTGGAGCAGCTGTTCCCGAGGTGTGGCTGAAAGGAGAACTCAGAATTCTCAGTCTGCCTTTCCACTGTGTTACTCCAATGCCTTGTGTAGGTTCTGAGTGGGATGGAGTTAATTTTCCTCACAGTAGCCACTACAAGGCTGTGTTTTACATCTGTGCTAAAATGTTATCAGAATGTCAAGGAAGCGCTGATTTTAACCAAATAATGCTTTCATCTGGATTGGGTTTATTTCCCCAAGACAGACAATGTTCCTGAAAGGAATCTGCCCAGCAGGATTACAATATGGACAGCAGGAATTAGAGTGTTTTGAAGAGAAAGTGGATATATTTACTCACAATAATTATATTCACAGTGCTCTGGGAGTGCAGATTTGACACTGATCCTTGCTGTTTTTGTGGAAGGTGCCCCTGCCCATGGCAGGGGTGGGAACAAGATGATTTTAAGGTCCCTTCCCACCCAAACCATTCTGTGGTTTTTAGATACCTCTGAAAGCAGAGGCCCCTAGAGAAGGCCAAGCTGGAACGTTTGTACCTCAAGTCAGCTGTGACTGTGGATAAACCCACAGGTGTGGAGAGACTGAGGCTCACAGATTGTTTTAATCAGCACATTTAATCCTGAAGACAGCCCTGCAGAAGCTTGCTGGAGTGACAACACGAATGGCTTTGTTTTCCTCCTCTGCACTGGAGCAGGGGCACGGGTGGCCATTAGTTTTGTCACTAAGGCAACTACAGGCAGGGAGGGAAGAAGGGAAGGTTTCACAGAACAATTTTCCTATGGCAACTCTGCAGCAGCTTCCCTAACGCACAAATCCTTCCTTTGCTGGGAGCACAGGAATGCCTGGTGTGCTGCACGGGCAATTATTTACCCCTGCAATATTAAAAGAGCAGACAAGGGCTGTGGGAGGTAACAAAGGTGAAGCTGCTTTCTGCAGCGTGGTCTGGGCTCTGTTTCTCAGTCCAGGCATGTGTTCCATGAACAAAAATCAGTTTAGAGCAAGGCAAGATGCCTCCCTCCCACCTCCCCCGCCCACTCCCCCAGCATAACACAAACCAGAAGCTCCTCAACAAGGCAGAATGAGAGAATCAATTACATCTCTGTCTCTTAGGAAGAAGCAGAGCCTATAATGCAGATGTTTTTACAGCTGGGAGCACTGCTGATGATTTAATGGTTTAGGATAATTGATCCCTAGCATAGCTGTTTTTACAGATAAAGAGGGGGGAAAGGGTCTGGAGGGAGGGAAGGGGAAGAGAGTGATAAATGTTTGCAAAAAAGGATACGAGCTGCCATTAAATGCATCCCTCTCTGACAAGACATGGCACTTAAAAATAATATTTAACAGAGACTGTTAGAGAGGCTTAGCACACTGAACAGCAGCAGCTCCAGCTCTTGCTGAGCCCTCACTGCCTCCGGAGCTGCCGCTGCATCCTGTATGCACAGTGCTTCCCTGTTTGCATAAATCCTTGGCTATGCTCACAGCTAGTGACCAGAGGAGGGTGGGGAACAGGCTGAAGCACAGCTCCCAGCTTTGTTTACTGCACTGCCAGGTGATTCTCCCTCTAACTGCATTATCCAGCCTGCCAGAGGATCAGGTTTGCTGTTGAGAGCTTTGTGTGCTACCCAGCCACGGCACTTCTGGCCCCACTATCTCACAACGAACACCCACCCTTGGCATTTGGGAGGTCACTGTACATTATTTATCTATCAGGATCATTTTAGAGTCCAGCTTAAACAAGTAAATCCCAGTCCCAGGACACTGATACACGAATTTTTTTTTTTTTCTGCTACATACATAACAATTGAGAGGGACCACAGTGACTGTAAAAAACTCCAGCTGATCATTTATTATTATGCCTACAAACCTTAACAGGTGAAACAGTTGTAAGAGCTAAATAACCAGAGGAGGAGTGAGAGAAATTCTCTATTCTTGCCTGAAATCAAAACCCAGGACTTGCAACAGTATTAAAATAGTAAGATGAAAGGCAGGTCTTTAATGGAAGCTTCCAGGTGCCCCCATGGTTATGGGCACACCCAGCATCAGATTTCTACAGGTTTTATAAGTTTAATAAATTAGAATATTTAGCAAATATTTTCTAATTAGAGGAGCAGTTGGTAAGGTAATTTTCCCCTGTTTTCTGCCCCACTGGGGTTGGTCCAGATGCTTCTTTGCCCCATTTCTTCAGATTCTGGTTGGAAAACAAAATGTCCTTTTGGAGGTTCTCATCTTGAAAATAAGATTAAACAGTATTTCAGCCATGTGTTAGAAGGTTATCTTACTGTTCTGAAAAAGAGAGGAAAAGGATAGGGAAAAACTCCAGAAGCTACAACCATGTATTAGCAGTCTACAAAGCTACAAATACATGAAAAAAGTAAAGAAAGCAAAAATCTATTTGGCAACAGAAGCCAACTCTGGATTTCTAGTCAATAGATCCCAAATTGGAATAAATCAATAAACACAAGAACCAGTATTCCTATTCTGTTCAGTTAGTCACAGTGGTTCTGTGTAGCCTCAAAATCCAGGTTTAGGGTTTTTCCAAATTATTAGATTTGGTGTATCTGATGGATTTAATTGATTATACATAAAAATGGTAATTGTTATTGCCATAAATGATGCATGGAAAGAAATAAAAATAGATTTACTATTTTCTCCTGTCCCTGCACAGTTATGATTTGGAATATCAATCTGGTATAATCACTTTTTTATTTTTAAATCTATCTTGACACATATACTTACTCATATCCTCAGAACTGCTTGGCATGGATGTTTCTTTGCTAATGATGTCAAACCCAGAGTAACTTCTACCAAAATATATGATCTAATTTTGGATACTATTCAGAAAATTGGAAGCTATTTTAAATCCAAAGAGACTAAAATTTGCTCATACAGTCTGTGGGTGAGATTTGCAGGGAGTGTAAAAATTCCCAAAGATTTCACCTGCATTCAGTGGCATTCAGAGGCATTTTTCAGATTTATTCCTAGTGAGGTGTGAGATCAGGGAGTCTGATACTTTCTACTGTTGCTAAAAAACTCCAGGGCAGAAATTCTGATATTGCTGATATCACAGTTTTGAGAACATGTGTAGATGTGTGTGTGGAGATGATTCCTGTAAACACAGCCCAAACTTGTCACCTCTGTCCTAACACTGTGGCCTAGGGCTGCTCTCATCTGAATCTTCTCCTCTCTCATCTGAAAGAGAAGGGAAGAAACACAAGATGATGTAAGTTGAAGCAGGGATATTTTTTGATAACCCTAAATCATGGAAAGGGAAAGTGATGTGGACTGAGATGGCCACATTCTCCATGAGCAGTGTTTAATTTGTCTTTTTTTGTCTGAAGTAGGCAGGAAAGTTTTTCCATGAGTTACAGTTGAGGTAAAACCTTCCTGTCAGAGATTCTGAATGCTCACACCTCCAAAAGGTTTCAGGAGAGATCACACTTAAATCTGAAAGCCTCTCTGTTTCTCATATGAGTTGGTATCACAAAAGTACCCAAGACCTTTCCCTACAAGCTTCACCAAACCTCTTTTATTATAGACAGAAAATGAACAGATAAACAAGGTTTGAGAGCTCACAGGTCAGCTCAGTTGCCAAGTCAGCTGCTGGTTTCAGGCCACTGAGTTCAGCTGAAGTTAGAATGTTGGGTCTCAGTCCATTTTTAATCATGGAGAAATATAATCAAGGCTTCTATTCATAATAAATTTAAACTATTTGATCAATGGCACAGACTCAAAAGACTGTGTTGTAAATGCATTTTTACCAGAACAGGATACTGATTCTTGTAAATGCTGTTTATCTTGGGTTAAGGTTTTTTTCAGACTTTTTTCAAGTAAGCAAACAACAGACTTCCACAGACTCCTTATTCCTCAAGGAAGATAAAACAAATGATCATCAGATTACCTTAAATACGGAGGGAGGAGGCAGCGTTAGAATCCAGCACTTTCTGTCCTTGGGTTGTTTCCTGTGCAAAACAGAGAATTACAGAGCAGTGATCAGCAAGATTGCAGCTGGACCTGTCTGAATGATCATCCCCAGATATCAGTGTGCTCCTTCTGATTTCCTTCCAGCCAGCTGATGAAATAACAACAACCTACAAACACATCCTGGCAGGCAGCAGCCTACCAGCAGGTTAACATTCCCTGGAAATGTAAAGCAGCTGCTCCATAAAGGAAAGGTTTTACATCTGCCCAGCCTTCTCCCAGCCCTGGAAGGAAATTCTGGGACAGAGAAACAGTGGGAAATGCAGTTTTTTGGAAAGACCTTCACTTTAAATGTTTTTTCCTTTAACTCACAAGACATTGCATCCTGAGGAGCACGCACCAGCCATGGGTTGGGGTTGAGGCAAGGTCCCTTCAAAACCTTATTTCTGTGCCATCATCCCAAGTACCTGCTCAGCAGCTCATCATTTTGTTACAGCACATTGCTATTGCAACAGGTTTGCTTCAGAAGAAAATGAATCATGCCTTGAATATTGACTCTGTGGACTTGATGTGCATCGACTACAAGGGAGTGTGGGCTGAGTGAGTAATGGAAATGTCTGCACTCAGCCAGCACTACTTGTGGAAAGATGACATTGAGGGCTTGGCTCTCCCAAACAGCCTCAGCAGCAGAAGATTGCAAAAGGATGAAGAGCAGACCAAGCACTTGAGTGTCAAGGGTGGAGGCTGCTGAGAAATATTTGTTTCCAGTGTTTGCCATCTCTGTTCCTTTGCATGAGCCCATAGGACAAAGGGAGTGAGTCTCACAGATGGAAAGGAGGTGGATGCTGGAGGTGGGTGTGGGCAGATTTGTTCAATATTTTGAGATGCTATAAAAACGACAAAAAGCTTTTTTTTTTTTTTTTTTTTTTTTTTTTTTTTTTTTTGCCTTTTTTTTTTTTTTTTCTACAAAAAGCCTACAACTTTAACCAGGAATGGTCCTGTGGTGAATTACATGCCACTCATGATCAGGGTAACTGAGAACATGGAAAGGCTGGATTGGGGCTAATGAAGTTTATTTAAAATATATGTGATAGCAAGGCAACAATTGCATTATATTTTATGTGGAGATTTTAGTCCTCTTTTCAAGAATTTCTGTGTGCAGTTAAACAAGGGTTTATAAATAACTCATGGTTCAGTTTGGATTTTACAACAGGGTAGGAATACACTGCAGTAATTTATGTTAGAAAACCATAAATCTGAAAGTATTTCAGTGAACTTAATAGTGGGTTAAATGTAAGGGAATTAAGATCATCCACTCATCCAACCATCCTCCAAGTCAACATAAAACAACAAGGAATGGTAAAGAAACTCCATGAGCTTTTTGAGAGAGGGAAATCTGCAATGGAGCTGTTGTGTTAGAGGCTGTATCCCAGAATACCAGAGAAACCCTAATTTTGACCAAATAATCCTTTAATCTGATTTGGATCCATTTCCCCAAGACAGACCACATCCCAAGAAGGTTAGAAAATGGGCAGTGGGAATTTGAGTGCTTTTGAAAAGAAATGGGGTGTATTTACTCACAGGAACTTCTCAGTGCTCAGGGAGTGCAGCAACCTCTGAACATTTCCTTTTCTGTTCTAGTGGAAGGTGTCCCTATCCAGAGCAGGACTTTGGATCTGTAATGCTCCTTCCAACCCAAACCATTCTGGGATTTGCCCTGACATTTACCTCCTTCCTCTCTCTCATTCTCTGGAGCCATGTCTCCAAGGTCACAGCCATTTATCTTTTCTTCTCCTTTCTCATGCTTCCAACTCCTCTTTCTTAAATCATTGTTTCCTTTCTCATGGACATGGAAAAGTTTGGGACAGTGTTGCCATTTCATCTCTTTTCCAGCAGTGAGGTTTGGCCAAAGAGCACTCCAGCCTGTGGTTGCTGTGATCTTTCTCAGCTGTTTTGTGGAGAAAACAAACAGCAAAAAAAGGATGGAAAGAAACCAGCACACTGTCATCTCCATGTAAATAGGGATACATGTTCCTTTCCCCCAGTGCATGAACATAAATTGCTCCCAGATTTTGGTGAATTTTCAAAGAGGATGCCTTATTTTTATTTTGAAGGGAAGATTTACTGACTGTGAGCGGGACTGTGGGTGGCAGCATCAGAGGTGCTGCCTTTAGCTTTAAATGGGGCATTTGGGGGACATTTAACATTCACAGACTCAAAGAATCATCAAACAGCTTGGGCTGGAAGGGACCTTTGAATGTGATCTCCAAGCCCTTTTGGGGTGGCTCAGAGTCACATCCAACCTGACCCTGAGTTTTTCCAGGGATTGAGCATCCACATCTGAGGAACCTGTGCCAGTGTTTTCCCACCTTCATAGTAAAAAACTGCCTCCATGAATCTAGTTTGACTCTTTACTCTTTCATTTTAAAGCCATTACCCCTTGTCCCATTAAACAGAACTTGCTAAAATGCCTTTTCCCATCTTTCTTATAAGCCCCTCTAAGTGAATCAACAGGAACTGTTAATACTGCCTTAGGTACTGTAGAACTGCATTTCCTTGTCTGGCTTGTCTGGGATATAAACCCCGCTGATACTTTAAATCATTCTTAAGAAAATTACTTATTTATGACACTTTTTCCTGGTGGCCAGGCCAGTGGAATGCTATGTAAGACATCACTGAAATATATAATTCTGACTTATGGCATGATTGTGACACGGCCACAAACAATGTAATGTGAAATGGAATTGTAAAGAACAAATTTACAGAATCACAGGATCTTTAAGGCTGGAAAAGACCTCCAAGTTTGAGTCCAACAGTTCACCCAGAACCACACAGTTCATCACTAACCCATGTCCCAAGAGTCACATCCACAGGTTCTTTGAACACTCTCAGGGATGGTGACTTCACCACTTCCTTGGACAGCCTGTTCCCATTCCCATTCCTGTAGTCCTGACTTTCATGCTTGGGATGTTTTGATCTTGGAAGAGTTCTTTCCCAGGCGTTCTTCTGGTAAACAGAAGAACAATGTTTTGTAAATATAAGGATGTTTACGTTCTTTCTTATAGGAGGGACCTTCTTCTGATGTCCCTCTGGGATGACCAATTGATTGAAAAGTTTCCCTTTGTGTTACCAATCAAATTGGCCTCTGACATTCTGTATAAAGAGGAGCTCATCCCACAATAAAGAGAGAACCCACTGACCACCTTCTAAAGGAGCCTGAGTCTCTTCTGTTCCTGTCCATTGCAACACATTCCCATTCCTATTCCTTTGCAGACCACATTTTCAGGTGCACCTCCTCTGGCAGAACTTGAGGGGATTTCCTCTCATCCTTTTTCTTAGAAGACCCTGACTCCCACCTGGCTAAGCCTCCTTTCAGGTAATTGTGCAGAACGATGAAGTCTCTCCTGAGATTCCTTCCTTTCAAACTGTAGGAGCACTGCAGCTACACCAGGCAGGAGATTTTTCAGGATGTGAGGCAATGAGCACAAATTGAATTACAGAAATTCAACTTAAGCATAAAATACCTTCTTTGCCATGAGGGTGATTCGACACTGGAGCGGGTTGCCCAGGGAGATTGTGGAGTTTCTGTGCTCAGGAATATGCAAAACCCTGTTAGAAACAGCCCTGGGCAAACCTGACCCACTTGATTTCCCTTTGAACCGTGTCATTGGATCAGAGACCTCCAGAGAGCCCTTCCAACCTTGAGTGATTCTTTTACATTTAATAAAGATAAATCTGGGGCCAGCAGGTGAATCCATAGAATTACAAAGGCATCAGGTTTATGTGGTTTAGGAGTGAGGAGCAGAAGGATGCACAACTCATTTTTAGCTCCAAGGTTGCTCTCACAGCTGCTATGTTTCATCCTGACACATCCCATGTCTTGATAAAATTATCTGAAAATTGGTTCCAACAATGGACAGGAAAACCTGCTCCTGGTAGCAATGTTGTTTATGGACAGAGGCCCACTCCATTCCAGAAAATTGCAACAGATTTACAAGCATGGAGAGGATTTTTTGCTGTACAATGTAAGGGATTATTTCCAGAAATGAGCATTTAACTTTGTCTTTTTTTTAAGAATTTCCTTGTCCTGTAGCCCTTTTGAAACAAAACAGAGTAATCCATTTCTCTTATTTCCAGTAAAAATTATTCTCCCTATCAACCCATTTCTATCCAAAATGATGAAAATTTCCTGGCAAAAAAAAAAAAAAAAAGCATTGAAATGTCAAAAATTATATTAGTTCTACTATGACAGCAAATACAATTGCTGTTGATTTCCTGAATTTGTAGCTGTCTTTTTTGTTTTCTTCAAAAGCTTATTTGCAGGAAGGAACTAGAATTAAAAAAAAAAAATAAAAAAAACCCTACAAAACAAACCACAAAAAAACCCTCAACTAGCCAAACAAACACATTGAAGCACTTCTAATTATAAATGATATTTCACAATGTTCTGCAATAAAGAAATTATGGTATTGCACTGCAACAGAGTGTTTTAAGTGTCAGACGTGAATAATTTGGGCAATCATGTGCTACAAAATTGCCGAAAGATTTTGAAGAATTATTTTAGTGACATGTTCATCCTGACAAGAAAGTCTATTCACAAACACTTGCACATTGTCATATTTGAACAATGGCCCATTAATAACGTTTCCATCAAACCTTTCCATGGGATTAGGGCTAACCACACGAGAGAGAGAAGCAAAAGATGATTTGTAGCTGTACCTTCAGGTGCTTTCTTCAATCCTTCTGTCTCTGGGTAGAATTTAAAACAAAAAAAGACTGATTTTGGGAAAAAAATACCAAAAAGCCTGATGATATGAAGTCAACATAAAGGACTGACAAGATGGCTGCTGTATTTCCAAGGATTAAGGACTAATCCTTAATTTAGAATCAGATTGATTTAGGTGGGAAAAGCCCTTTGAGACCACGGAGTCCACTCATCAACCCAATACTGCCAGATCCCCACAAAACCATGGCCCTAAGAACCACATCCTAATGGTTTTTAACCCTTCCAGGGATGGTGATTCCACCACTTCCCTCCACAGCTTGTTCCAATCAATTCCTGACCACTCTTTCAGTGAAAAAATTTGGAGGGCAACTACTCTAAGAACAACGTGGTTATGGTGAATTACTTACCAACTAATTAAAATATTCATGTTTATGGAGACAAAGTTAAATTGTTTGAAAATTCACAGGAAAACAATCTTATTTACAGTCTTTCCCATGTAAATCTGGTTTAATTCTCTCTGAATCAGGGCTGTTTGTCCAGCTGGTCACCTTCTCTCCTCTAGGTGAATCTATCACCAGAAATTCTTGAACTACATGATGGAAAATAATGACAGGCAACATCCCAGAAAACATTTCACTATTATGAAAAACATTCCAACCTGCATCTGGCTAAAATGCAAGAATTTTCAAAAATTTTTCATTGCAAGCCAAAAGGAAATGATCCATTTGAGAAAAGCTTGTAGTGTGTTGGTTGTGACCCCCACCCAGGAGCATCAAAGGGTTTTTAGGAGCCAAGATTTCCAAAAGCCATTCCTCAGTTCTCATTCTCAAGGTTATAGAGGAAGACCAATGGAAAAAATTGGAAGAGATCCTCTGATTATTTTTGGGTTATCAGCCACCCAAAAAAACCCCATCCCTTCTGTAAATAGCCAGCCAGAATTTAATTTCAAAATACTCAAATCTGTGGCTGTGTTTCAGTTTTTCATTAAAAACTTGTCTGGACTTGACTCCCTGAGCTTTCATTTCTCTGCGTTTGCCGGCATAGACTAAGACTCAGTCTTGAAGAAAATGGGTGTAAACTTTTGCCCAATGTGTCAAACTACCCATCCACTACACAAATATGCACTGACAGGTTTTTTGAGGATGTGTGATTAAAAAAAAAAAAAAGGGAGATTTTACTGAACCTGCAGTTCAGACATTCATAGATATTCATTTGCCAAAATCTGCTTTCTGACTCATGACTTCTCGTGATTTATACCTCAATGTATACATTTTGTCACAGAAGAGCTTTCAGAGAGAAATGGAGATGTGAGTGAAGGTAAATATAACACTCAGAACCAATCAAGAACATTTAGATAAATTACTCTGATTGTCCACCATTTGGTTAGTTGGGCAAAAAGAAATAAACAAGAAAACCCACATCATTTTCCAGAGAAAAGTCCTTATTTAGAGTGGTTTTGAGCTGGAAACATTTGGCAATCCCCATTTACCACTGCTCTGCTCTCAACCTGTGACAGAGTCATCCATCTTACACATGAGCACCTCTTCAGGCTGAGATGAAATGCAGCCACCCACAGCCAAACTTCACATTCCACGAGTGCACCAGCACATAGGAAATACTTTACAAACATGAAAGTAGGCGTGTGTGTCTGAATTCTCAGCCTTAAAAACCTCATCTCTTCCCACGCAGCTGTGCTAATGGCCCCCCTCAAATCCACTATTGAAAAATCTGCATAAAATATCAGTGTATAATGTGTGTCTATATTTCCCTCCTGTTGTATTCATCAGCTCACCTTTCACATACTGCTACAGACCTTTGAGCCTTAGCTACCCCATGAGATGAATGGTGAGCCCAATTAAGAGGATTCATATTCCCATCAGTTGTTTTCCTCTCTTTTTTTTTTCTTCCCCTTTTGTTGCTTGTTTGTCTATGAGTGATTAAGGCTGCAGTTCCACTCATTAGTGAAGTGTATTAAATGGTAATATCAATAACTGACAACAGCACTGCCCTGAGACTGACTGTTCCACAAATCTGTATCAACAATCCAAAGGAAGCTTTTTGAACGTTGTGTCTCGAGGCATGGTGGAAATGTTTACCCCCTGCTTCCTGCCTGCCTCAGGATCAATGTCAGGGATAGAACAAAACAGTACCTGTCAATCACAGTAGGATTGTGCTCCATGATTTCAAGAAAAACTGCCTTACACTCAGAGGTACCAAGATAAGTTTAGCTGGGTTTGGGGTAAAAAAATAGATTACCAAAAAATAGATTACAACTTTTTTTTTTTTTTTTTTTTTTTAACAAAAAATGTTTAAAGGAAATAACCATCACACCTCCTCTATGTGAATTGCTTCAACAACCATTACTGACAAATTCTCCAAGTTCAGGAATTTGATGTATGCTTATAACTTGTACTCTTAGAAGTAGAAATTACTTAGAAATAGCTTGTGATACTGAGGTTTCAGTCTAAATAATTTTCTATTTTGGGGAGCTTCTGTGACAGAAGCTGTATAGAGATGTAAATCATAATTGTCCTTAACATAAAGATCTTTCAAGACGTAGCAGATGGATGAAATAAAAGAACATTGGCAGTGGCACTGGGACAAATGAGTTGCTAAATTAATGGGATATTTAGGCCAGAAGAGGAAGAGGAACATTTTTAAAACCAGCTTGAAAAAGGAATCACAACTTACCATTAACTTACTTATTATTAGACAATGGTGTGATGGAGAAATTTTACTGAAAGAGAGATCTGTGTGTGCCTGTTTCTGTGTGGGCAGGGGATGGCTCAGTTCTGCAAAGAAATACAGGTTATGCAATCACGTTGTTTATCTGTGTGTATTTTTAATAATTTTTACCTAATAATGGCTGATTTCATACATATTGGACAAAATATCAAAATCTCAAAACTTTAAAGTCCAGCAGGAGTTGCAGGTAGCCCCAGTGTTGTTTCTTTCATGGCAGTGGTGAAGATTTGAGACAAGTTCTGGGGCCAGATGCCCAATCAGCGCTGTCTTTTCTTCCTTTCTACTCAAAAAAGTCAGAATGTGGTGCCTGAGGGCCAGTGACACCACCCCAGGAGTCAGGGGGCTTGGGGACACAGGAGGCAGGTCAGGGTATTGCTCTAGACATGAGGGACTTGAGACACTGAGTAGCAAAATAAATGTGGAAAGGTAGAGAGGATTCTTGAATTTAGTAAGATTAAAGAGATTGATTTGGAGCAAATTCCAGGCAATTTGAGGGTGCTGCATTCCACCAGAGCTACTATGGGATGTCGTTGTAGGACACAAGAGACTCCAAATATTTCAGAAGGCAAATAGCATAAAGGAGGCTTTATTGTCTAATTCTTAGTACCTTTTATAAGGTGTTCTGAAACACACAACATGATTGGTGAATAGGAACAACATTTTTTTAGTCCCGTTGGTGGAACTAGAGAAACAGAAACACACAGCTGTACAGGATTATTTTGCGAATGGATAGTTGTTTTCTGAGATTGTTTTGATAAAAAGCTCTCTCGGGAAAACTTCCCTTGGGAAGAAATCAGCAGCTATTCTCAGGCTAAAATTTTCTCAGACTCAGAAAGTCAGGTCCACAATGGGAGACCAAAATCCTCCTGCACTGCTCCTCAGTTTCAATGACAAACTGAAATCTTGTACCTCTCTGGTAGGAAAAGGATCACTAGTGCTTCAAGGCTGAATTGCCCTGAAAACTTCGTTTCCTTGAAGAGAATAATCAAACACAATGTTCCTGTCCCAAATCCACTTCATTCCAAACTCCTCTCATATCCTGCTCACTGAGGGCCACTATGGATGAGCATTTCATATTCAAAAAAAACCATTCCTATTGCTCTGCCACACCATGAAGAACAGATGTCTACAGAAAATATGTGTATTGTGTAACACCACAAGCCTTCAGTGCTATTTTCCAAAGTTAGCAGGTTTTAGTTCTTCAAATCTGTGAGACTCAGGAATTTCCTGTTAAAGGCTCTTCAGCAGTGTTGCAGTCCTTGCTTTCAGGAAGCGTTTCTTGACCTTATATTATGTTTTTATATTCATTCAAACATCTTGTCCTTTTACAGAAATGAATTGTCCTAACAGCCAGGAGAGAAAACAGATATAAAACATTTGGTTGTCGTTTATGGGCTTAGTTCCCTTTAAGAAATTCTGTACTAAGAGAATTAGGGAACATAAGAGTTCACCTGATCCAGCACCACCCTCTCAAATCAAGACCACTAAACCAAAATCCTTTGTGAGAAGATAAAAACAAACCTTCAGATTAAAAGTGTGACACCACCTGTAGTGTTTCTTCAGGAAATGGGGAATTGGATATCTCTGGGTTTAGGATATCAAAACTGGAGAACATTTATCCCATGATTGTTTCAGCTCCAACATCCCCCTCCAAGGGAGGTTAAAACTGGAAGTGAGAACAAAACTTAAAGCACAAAGGTCTTCTCCTAGGCGCAGGGTGGGATTCTTGGGGTATCCTGTGCAGGACCAGGAGCTCGACACCATGATTCTTGTGGGTCCCTCCCAACCAGGATATTCCATGATTCTGTGATTGTTCCAGGGATCTGTTCCAGAAAGGCCTATTGCATCTCAACTCCAAAATACACAGGCTGAGGAGAGACCAGTGCAGCTAATAATTAGATTGGAGAATATTGAGTAAAATCCCTGAGCTGAGATCCCAAAACTGATACTTGCATGGATAATGTTTGTTTCTGGACCACAGGTTTTTTAATTCTCTGTGGTTTTTCTACAGCAGTTTAAAATCTTAATCCAATTAAGATCCAATTAATCCAGCTGCTACCTTCCAGTGCAAACAATGGGACTGTTATTTGCATGGATTTCATGCCCCACCTTCTCTTTCCAGTCCATCTGGGTATGGGTGTGGAGACCTATCCCTGACTCCAGCAGGAAGAGAATTTATCTCTTAATTTAAAACAACCCATCTTAATTACTTACAGGGTTTCTCATGTTTCTGGGGAGGTGATATTTTGGGAGAATTAAAAGATCCTTGTCACTGCTCAAGGGCAGTTTTGTTGGTGGAACTATCTGGGAAGTCACATAAATCTCACCAAACATTTCCAAAGTTTAGTTCACATAACAGAGGTGATTATTTTGTTTGTCACAAAAAGAGAATTGCATGTGGTAAGAGACTAAAGGACTTGCTTATTTTTAGAAATTAATATTTTTAGGTGTTGCTATGGAAGCAGCTTTGAATGTGATCAGAATGGGATAATGCAGGACTTAAAATATGCTTGCAGTGAGCTGCCTACTCACTCTCTGAGCACCCTAAAGATCTCAGGAAATATATCAGACACCATAAACTATAAACACAAAGAGGAGACATTACATAACTCCAATCAGGTGAAATAATTTCGGAAATGAATCCTGAGATTTGAAGTGATGAGGTGGAATCTTAAAACAGAACATGCACTGCAAGCTGCAAGACATCATTTCCGTATGGAACTTAAAACTTATTCAGTAAAAATCCTCTGTGAGGGAAGACTTTTCCTGTACAACTGTAGACAGGTTGATATAAATTTGTAAAATTTGGCTGTTTAATCTGCTACTCCAGAAATAAACAGCTAGATAAGGTTACCTGTCCAAATACACTCCCAGTGAGCTCTTCTGAGCTACATTACTAAAGAGCAAGATCTCTGTCCAAAACTTAAGAACTTGAGACAATATTGGGTAAAAAATCCCTCCCCATTCTGCCAGGTTGGTTATTTCTCCACATCTTTCTACTTTATCTTTCTACTAGATAGATATTTTTGGTTTTCTGCTAGATTATAATGATACTAGATTGTTTTTGGTAGCTCACCAGAGGTACCAGGCTGGATCTATTTCCCAGTCGCAATCCTCTGCTCAGGTGAGACCTCACCTGCAGTGCTGGGCTCTGCTCTGGCACAAGAACAATGTGGAACTGTTGGGTTGAGTCCAGAGCAGGAAGAAAAAGATGATGCAAGGAGAAACTCTGCTCTGGATCCAAGCTGGGAGAGCTGGGAATGTTCACCTGGGGAGGAGAATGCTCCAGGGACACCTCAGAGCCCCTTCCAGGGCCTGAAGGGGCTCCAGGAGAGCTGGAGAGGGGCTGGGGACAAGGGATGGAGGGGCAGAACACAGGGAATGGCTTCTACTGCCAGAGGATGGGTTTGGATTTGGTATTAGAAAGAAATTCTTCCCTGTGAGGGTGGTGAGGCCCTGTGTATCAGTTTGAAAGCAAAACCAGTGAGAGACTCCAAGTCAGAAGTACAATTCAATAAGAGAAAGAAGTAAAATAAAGTAAAATAAAATAAATTCAATAGTAGAAAATACTGACAGAGTCAGAATACAACCTGACACCCTGTTGGGGTGGTAGTAGCAGTCCAGATGAGATGGTCTTGTCAAAGCAGTAATCCTGAAGAGGAGGTCTGGTAGCTCTTGTCCTCTGGGAATCCAGTGGGGAAAAGGCCTCCTGTGCTATCCCAAAACCCTGGATTATATCCATGTGGGAATGCTTGGCTCCTCCCCCTGGGCGGAGCATCTCACAATGGGCTGATACCATTCTATGAG
>VZUI01058633.1:0-15648 GCA_013401135.1 Cettia cetti
GAGAAGAGAAGAGAAGAGAAGAGAAGAGAAGAGAAGAGAAGAGAAGAGAAGAGAAGAGAAGAGAAGAGAAGAGAAATATAGACTGTTTCAGTTGGAAGGGACTTGTAATGGTCACCCAGTCTAACTGCCTGACTAATTCGGGATCAACTAAATTAAAACATGTTATTAAGGTCATCATATAAATGTGTCTTCAATACTGACAGGTTTGGGGCATCGACTACCTCTCCCAGTCTAAACCTTTCCTTGGCCAGTTTTGAACCATTCCCATTCATCCTGTCACTGATCACAAGGAGAAGAGCTCAGCACCTACCTCTCTCCTTTGCCTCCCTAGGAAGTTGTAGAGAGCAATGAGGTCACTCCTCACCGTCCTTCTCTGCAAACTAGACAAAATCAAACTCCTCAGTTGCTCCTCACCAGATATTCCTTCCAGCTCTATCACCAACTTTACCGCCTACTTCTGAGCGCACTGGAAGACCTTCACATCCTTCTTAAATGGTGGGGCCCAGAAGCTCATGCAGTACTCAAGAATAGGCCACACCAACACTGAATGAAGTGAGATAATCACTGCTTTGACTGTCTGGGGATGCCTTTTCTGACACACCCCAGGACGCAGGATCAGTCACCTCTGGACTGCCAGGGCACACACTGCTGACTCACATTGAGCTGCTACTGACCAGCATTCACAGGCTCCTTTCTACAGCACTCTTCTCCAGAAAATACTCTCCCAGTTTATACCTGTGTCCAATATTACTCCATCTTAGATGCAGAATCTGACATTTGGACTTGTCAAATTTCATCCCATTAATCACAGCCAAAAGCATTCATCTATCTAGATGACACTGTAAAGCCTCCTGCCCCTCTGGAGAGTCAACAGTACCTCTCACTTTGGCATCATCAGCTAACTTGCTAAAGGTGCATTCATTACAGATCATTGATAAACAGTTCAAGTAGGATTGGCCCTAGAATTGCACCTGAGGAACATCACTGGTGACCCTCAATGAATGTGATCAGATGTGACCCCATTTACCACACCCCTTTTGAGCTCTGCACTTCAGCTTTTCCTCCCTCAGCGCACTGCAAACTCTCTCATCCCACAGCTGGGAAATTTCTCCAGAAGGATGCCACGAAGGACAGTACAAAAAGGCTTACTATGAACACATGGACTTGTCAATATTCATTTGATGCAGCTGATCTCTTACAATTTCCATGTCCACAAATGGACAGTCACTGTCCCCACATTTGTCTGCACCCCTTTCTTATTACTTTGAATGCCCAAACTATTTTTCCTTCACTAGCTTTCATGACCCCACTTCCACAAATACCTGAGAACTGATACTTTTCAGAAGAAATGTTTTCTTTAGAGATATATTTTCAAGGAACTGTACATTGAAATGTTAAGGGTGTTACTCATTGGAAAGCAAATCTATTAAGGATACAAAACAAACTTAGTTACCAAATAAAGACCAGATCTTTTTCTGAGGGAAGGCTTTAAAAAGACAAATCAATTTGCAGTTCTTTGTCACAATACATTTTTCTTAATTGCATTAAAAAGTATTCCAATTTGTTTTCTGATTATGGTTGTGTCAAATAAATTATTAATAACTCACCACTCATCTCAGTGTTGTTTCAGTAATTTAAAACATTTTCATTAAACAGTTCATTTTAAATGTAAATATTATCAATTTAATTAATATTAGATGTTTGGTTACTCTTTCTGAATATAGAAAATATGGCACATACCTACAGTAATAATAACAAAAGGTTCTAGAAAAAGGACAGTTGCTTATAAATGCCACAAATGTCCTTTTCAGAAAAGAGTTTGTTAATGGAGAAAAAACAACCCCACCTTTACCCTTTGATATAAAATATTTCCTGAATAGAAAGTCGAAAGGCAATCTGATTTGAGACTTCCATCTCGTAGATATATTTCAGTCACCCATTACAGAGCATTATTTGCTGTTAAAACTTTCTAGTCTGTATGGGAAACTGGCAAATCAATTTAAATAACAAATAAACTTTAGAAAAAAAACCCTTTTAGATAAACTGATTTCAAAATGGAGTTAAAATTTTTCTTTCTAAAGGTATCAAAACAATACTATTCCACTGTAGAATATTTTCTTCATTTCTGGTTAAAAAAAAGAAATCATTGCCACTTCCATTTTTTAACCTGAAAGTGCTGCTAAACAATGGCAGTCTGGCCATTTTTATGATTTTCTTCATGTTCAAAGCATAGGTTCAAACAACCTAAGCAAAAGAAATAGGAAACTCCATCTCCCACCTAACAGCTGATTAGCTAAAATAGACAATGAAATCATCAATCTTTCTATTGGCAACTTTGTAATTCCAGTCCTCAATTTCTCAACTTTATCATGAATGCACCAAAACTAGTTGTATATTTGGTGTCACAGGCTCTGAACAAATGACCAAACAAAAAATATTTAATGGTTTATTTCCACTGAAGAATGGTGTTGAAAAAAAAATCAGTTTGACATTAATTTCTTCCATCCTTTTCCCAACTAATCCTGCAATCAAACAGAATAAACAAAGAATTCCCTTAATGCTAAGTTCCCAACATTGAAAGTACCAGTTTTTGTTCAGGCTAAACTGCAATGTCCTGTGGTTTCACTGGTGGTTACGCTCACGGCTGATATAATTGGGAGGAGCTAAACAGAGACACATGATCTATGCAAGTGTAAAAAGTATTTAATGCGTTCTTTTAGAATTAATTGCACAAGATATTTTTCAAAATTAAGCAAAAGTGTAGCTAAATGAAAGAGAGAACAAAAAACACTTTATTGTTATTGACAAAGCAGTCAAGCCAACAACTATCACAGCACAAAATCATGACTTCGCAGCTGAGAAAAAAGGTTTGATTCAGCTCCATCTTGCACTGCTGTAATACTTGCCACTTAACACATAAGCTAGAGTTTGAGATGTGCCTGGGATGCACACCCAAAATAAAGAGATTTCTTCATCAACATGCAGTGATAGCAGCCAAAATCTCTGCTCTTTAGCAGAGTAGAAGATTTTCATTATGTTAGTGGTATCAATTCCAAACATGTTCTCTATTAGATAATTTTGCAAAAGTGGAAACACAACAATATTTATTTTGTCTACGTCAGTGAAATAAGAATCAACAAAGTGGCAAGCTAAAGGCATATGTATCTTCATAATGAACTACAACCCCCCTGAATTACAAAATCATAGACTGTTAAGGCATTGGGAAGGACTTTGAAGATCATCCAATCCCCTGTCCCTGGCCTGGGCAGGGACACCTCCCACTAGACCAGGTTGCTCAAGTCCTTATCCAGCCTGGCTTTTAACACTGCCAGGGAAGGGGCAGTCATAACCTTCCTGGCCTGTTCAAGTGTCTTACCACCCTTACTACAAGAAATATCCTTCATAATATCTAAGCTAAATTTCCCATCTTTCAGTGTGTAGTCATTATCCCTTGTCCTGTCACTACAGCTCCTGACAAAGAAATCCAAGTTATTGTTTTTCAATTGTCTCATTAGACTTTAAAATTACCGTTTGTTCACCTGTCTGATTAAGAAGAGTCACAAGATGAAATCACCTACTATAAACATAAAACATGAATGATAAAGATGATGGCTGGCATGAGGTTTTACTGGAGAACATGTATTATGAATAATTAAGAGCAAATATTGTAAAATCAGAATAGTCAGATCAAGCTTGGGATATATTAGCATGACTCTATTGGCTTTATTAGTATTGTAAGCTTTTTTCTTATTTGTCCATGTGAAAATGGAAAAAAGTAAACTCTTTTTAATGAAAAAATAGTTAGACCATTTTGTACTTAACACAAAAAGACCCACAGTAAGTGGGTAAGTGAGAATGATGATATTCTAGCAGGTTTTCCAAGAAGTCAATAGTCAGTGTGTTCTTAAAATGTCAGATAAAATCACCTGGGTATAATTGATGTGATCTACTGTATGTTCCAACCATACTGAAACTTTTCCTGACCTTCTAAGATGCAAAAAAAGTATGCAATTGTTCATTACCAAAGAGAAGAATATCATGTCCAACAAAGATAATTTCTTAAGATATAACATTTGAATTTTTAATAACAGAAAAGGGGATCATTTATATAGCTTGTTTAACAACAAATGTACTGGGATTGTCAACAGTAATCCATAAGGTCAGTGTCTGCAATAAAATAATGGATGCTTACATGGGCATACCCATGTTGCACAACTGACATAACAGTGTCCTCTCACACAATAAGAATGAAAATGCTGTATCTGGTTTTTGGTTATGTATTGAGTATACTTCCTGTCATCAGAGAATAAGAGTATGTCAGGAAATAAAATACCTGAACATTTAGTATGATTCACAGTGCACCTTACGCCCCTGAGTGAGGAAACCCAGAAACAGGAACAAGAACATTTTTGGTGCCAATGAGATATTTCTTTTGTAACAGTTCTGAAAGGAATGAACTTTGTAAGGGCACATGATTTCAAAACCAGAGAATATTAATTTCAAAGAAAGGTATTGCTTATAGAAATACAGTCCTAAGGTCCTCACAGATGTAAAAATCATACACATTATAATGAGATACTTCAATTCTACTTCAGCTAAGATCTTCACTCATTATTTAATTTTGTCTTGTCTAGATTATGACAGTAATTTCATACATGGTTTCTACAAATTCCTGTTTTATAAGGCAGACTCCTGAAAGACACCCAAGACACACATATCTATCCCCAAGATGATTCTTATTTTTCTTCAATATCTCATTAAAGATAGTTTTAGCTCTTGCAATTCTGAAAATAATAGCTTTCTAACTTTCTCAAAAAGTATTAGATTTTTTTCCTATCTTCCTATTTGCCAAACATAATTTTATTGTTAAATGTGGTCATCTTGTTACTGGCAATATCTGATATTCCACCCTTTTGAAAGAGCTTTTGCATGCTTTTGTATCTCATGGTTTCTTTATTTATAATCCATGCATAGCATTTTATCTCCTCTTAGTAGCTAAGAAAAAAGACATTTCTAGGTCTAATTAAAAAAAAAAAATCACCTTTTGCTAGGAAGAGGAGTTCACATGTGTAAAACTACCGATTGAAACAGTTAAAAAATCCATTTACATTATCTTAATCCATTTCAAAAACATTGGGGCATCAGCCAATGTAAACACAGGGTAGTATTAAAGCTAAGCATGCATACAACTGTTTACAAGATCAGAACTTTATCTTGGACTTGCATAAATTAATACACACAAGGAATAACAGAACAAAAAATCTACATTTACCAGTTCAAATAGGTCTGGATTATGAAAGTCGTGAACTATGATTGTGTACCACTGATAATCAGAGATATTATTTAATATATTTGTTGATTTATTCTATCATGCTGAGTAGAAATGTAAACACACAATCTCATTTGAGAGAGTAGTTCTAGATAAGAGATTTCATAGTAGGTTTTATAATCACATTATATTGTACTGCACAGTCTCCAGTAAGACCCTCTGATTACTCTTTGTTATTGGCTGTTCAAGCCAGCAACATCAAAATAACAGAGTAGTCTGAGGGAAATCAAAAGAGAATCCAGGGCTCTGAGATAACTGGCTGAAGAGTCAGAAACACAGACATTCTTTAACAAGGAACAATATTGATAGGAATAGACAAATCCATCAGGTCAATGTGTGTCTCTGAGGCTGGTGTAGGCAGAAAAATTTGGGGGGTTTTGACCATGGGATGATCTATGCAACACCGGTCCACTGACAGAGGAGGAAAAGAGTTCTAGCACAGGAATAGCAGAGCTCACTGACAGAGCTTGGAAGGAGGAAGAGGAAAATACCAGGCTTGCCAGCGGTGAGCAACAGGATGATGTGCCAAATCTTGAGTGAATGAGCACTAATGGGATATCTCAATCTGCTACCCAAGGTGTTGCCTAAAAAGTACCACACCTGAAATGATTCTACACTAATGCACACAGCCTGAAGAACAGCCAAGATGATCTCAAAGCTTTGGCTTTGAGTCCCAGAGATTTGATATCACTGACGTAAGTGAAAGCTGTGGGGGTGAGTCCAGTGACTGGAGTGCCCTGCTGGATGATTACAGGTTCTTTAGGAGAGATGGCCAGGACAGAAGAGGTGGAGAGGTGGCATTGCATGTAATAGAAGGGTTAGAGTATAGGGAGCTCACAGCTGGCACTGGCACAGCTGAGAGCCTCTAGGTAAGTACCAAGGGACAAACAACCAATAATTTGGGTATCTTTGTGGGATTCTGCTATAGAATTCCTCACCAGAACAATGACACTGACAAATTGACCTTTGAGGAACTAAGGGACACTTCCAAGTTAATCACCCCTGTCCTTATGCTGAACTTGAAATCAACTGGGATCATCACACAGTTGGTGCAACCCAGACCAGAAGATTCTTAAAAAACAAAGATGACAACTTTTATGGAACAGGTCTTAAGGGAGCCAGTTTGGAAAGGTGCCCTTCTTGACCTACTGCTTGTCAACAGGGAGGCTCTTGTGGGTGAAATGGTGGCTGGAAGCCATCTTGGCCACAATGACCACAAAGTGAACAAGTTTAAAATCTTTGTTGACAGGAGGAAAAGTGCCATCAAAAGTTCAGCTCTGGACATGAGGAGAACCGACTTCAGGCTGATCAGGGAACTAGTGAGTAAAGTCCCTGGGAAAATGTTTTTGGAGGTGCTGGGGTTCACCAACACTGGTTACTTTTTAAACCATTACCTCCTAAGGCACAGGATCAGGCTAATGTCTGAAAAAAAATGTCAGAAGTCAAGCAAGTGAGGCAGAAGGCTAGCTTGGCTAAACAGGAATCTTCTCTTGGAAATTAGATGGAAAAGGAAGGTTTGTGTCCAGTGAAAGCAAGGTCAAGTGTGGGAAGAATACAGAGATACTGGTTGTCACTGTAGGGAGAAAATTTATGTAGCCAAAGCTCAAATGGGACATTAAGCTGGCCACAAATGTGGGGGACAATAAGAAGAATTTTTTTCAAATATATATTTATTTTGAAAGGCAGTGTAGAAATAACAGAATGAGGATGAGCACCTCACAAATAGGGACATAGACAAAGCAGAGGTGTCTAATGCAATCTTTGCTTCTGTCTTCAACACAGAAGACAACCAAGAGCATCTCAGTGCCTTTAGCTGGAAGACCACAGTTGTGAGAATGATAAGCAAGCTGAACATGATCCACGTGTGCCTAGGTGGCCAAGAAGACCAATGGCATCCTGGCCTGTATCAGCAATAGGGTGGCCAGCAGGACCAGGGCAGCAATTTTCCCTCTGTACTTGACATTTGAATCTTGTGTTCAGTTCTGGCACTCTCACTACAAGAAAACACTGAGGTGCTGGAATGTGTCCAGAGGAGAGTAGAGCTGGTAAAGAGACTGGAGGTATTGTGAGGAGCAGTTGAGGGAACTGGGGTTGTTTAGCCTGGAGAAAAGTTGGCTGAGGGGAGCCCTTATTGCCCTCTACAACTACTTGCACTGAAGTTGTAACCAAGTGGGTTTTGGTCTCTTCTTTCAGGTAACCAGTGACAAACAAGAGAAAATGGCCTCAAGTTGCATTACAAGGGGGTTAGGTTGGATATTACGAAATTTCTTTATAGAAAGGGTTTTCAATCTTGAGAACAGGCTGCTAAGGGAAGTGGTTGAGTCACCAGAAAAAGTGTAGATCTGTCACTTACAGACATGGTTTGGTGGTGGGCTTCACAGTGTTATGTTAACTAGATGTTTTCATAGACATTTTTCAACCTAGAGAAATGTATGACTCTAAGTGATTCTAAATAATTCTATAATCATATGCTAGTATCTTTCCCATTTGGATTTTGGTGTTGTTTTTTCCTTTTCTTTAAGAGTGGCAGGAGAGTTATTTGAGCATCTTATCACTTGAGCAAGTTTGTACTAGGTAGAGTTTGTCAATTTTTCAGATTTATCTCTGATTCCTAGAGCTGACCTACTGCAGTTTCTCAGTAATGTTATCCACAAAGGCCTCCAAGAATAGCCTTTTGTAGATCTTCTCAATAGTGAGCCTATAGAGCTTTTGCTGAAATAACACAATCACTAGACATAACAGTTGTATAATAGACCATTTCAGCTTGTATAATAAAATGTATCAAAGACTATATGCCTCATAGTGGAACTGTTACTTAACCTCACCTGTAGGTATTGCTATCAGCTCTTTTCAGATACAGTACAAAACCCCCTGACATCTGAAAGCTGATCGCTTTTCCAGTAAGCAGAATTTGTTCCTTACATAATTAATTCAGAGTTAACAGCAGTCTAACCTACCACCTGCCACTAGCAATTTCTAACTTTAAACATGTTACTTCTTATGTTATGTTCTCAGTATTACACCCACATTTCCAACAAGCAGAATAGCAAAATTAGATCATTACGTATTACTTCATCAACAGTTACTGAATCATGGAACACAAACTAAAAATATATATGAGAATGGATTGTCTAAATTGACAAGTAACATAAGAAACATGTTCAAAAGACAAATGATGAGTTTGTTTGAAGGTTTTTGGTAGAAATTATTTTTCAAAGATAAATGTACTTTCTAATACACAAGGGTGCTTTTGTGCTTTTGTTGGGCAGGAAAGCAGGTGGCTGAGTGGAAAAATTCTTCCTTCTCACTTTTCTGCTAGACAGGAATCCCTTTCAGTTAACGTCTTACACTAAACTATCTAAAAAACATTGTGACTGCCAATCTCAGAAATTCATGCAAATCAGAACTTTGATGTTGGATCAGACAAACTTCATTTAATTATTTCATAAGGGAAAATTTATTCTACTAAACACACCACTAACAATTCCATTTTGATTCAGAAAAAAATCTTTTTTTCACCATTTCTTGTAAGATAATTATTCAAATTATCCTCAGCAACCATTTATTTTCAGCTAGAATTATAAGGATTAAAAAAATTCATAATACCTCTTAAAATATGTTATCATGTGATATTTACAAAGAGGTTGGAAAAAAAAAATGAAGGCTTTTAAAAATCTTTCTTCTTCAAATAGACTTGACTTTTTTCTATCTGTTGGTATTTCTAATGGCAGAAAGTAGACACTATACCAAAATCAAGACACACATAAAGATAATAAAGCACAGTTAGATCCTGGATTTTTGTCTTAATAATTTCTGATTCACTGTTGAAAGGTTAGACTTCAGAAGCTTAATACAAATTTCACTGAAAAGCAAAAGAAAATCTCTTTGAAATGAACAGAGTTTAATCAAATTTTCTACCACTGACTTCTGTTACAGCTAAGTCATGGAAGTAGGCCATCAATGGGCAATGAAAAAGGAGCAATGCCATCATATTATATTTTGGATTACACTACGGTCTACTAAGCCATTCTCTCAGAAGACTATCATTATCTATTTATCTACACATATATATTGCTGTGAAATTAAATCTATATGAAGCTGATTTAAACCGGAAATCAGAAGTGCTTCCTATGGAACCAGATGACATTACGGTGTTGCACAAGCACTATGATGATTATCATCAGAGAGGAAACCCTTTTAACCATGGATATGAGTACCAGTGATCCTCAGACAGACTCCCTTGCCATTTAATGTACGGATGTTACAAGAAACTGGCCAGCTCAAACAAATGCCAACATGGAATGCTAGAATCATGTGGGTTGGGAGACCTTTAAGATTGATGATCTGAACATGACCTGTCTCTTTCCACTTGGACTAGTCTAAAAGAAAAATTCTATTAAAGCCTTTTTCTGCTTTTCTGTTCACTGTGTACCAGGCAGGGTCTGTGAGCAGAGTATATCTACAAAAGCCCACAGCTACAGGGAACACCATTTCAAAGGCTGGTTGGTCCCTTCACAAATCTCTGCCCTCAGACCCTGCTTGCTCCTGAGGACAGGAAATACGGATGTGGTCAGGGGACACTGACAGGTTAGAATATGCTGGACTTCCTTATGCACATGTAAATTGAGTAAGCCCTGGAGAAAGCCCCAGATATAAAGTGAACTGTGATTACTATGGTACTCTGATATTCTTTTGAGCCAATGGCAGCTTGCAGCATGGCCAAAATCATTGGCTGGGTTTTAAAAGTACCACTAAAGTTGCAAGTACTGAAAAAGACATATGTTTGGATATACTTCTAAGCCCTACATCCTGTAATAAAAAAAAAAATATTTTCCTCTGTATATTTGTACCAATGAGTATTTCAACTCATGCTCTACAAGGAGACATTATTTGTCATAAAATGAATGGTGCAAAATTCCAGCAGTCGATAAAAGATAGATAGTAATGCAGAGAAAATGTTTAGGTAGATTAAACAATCCTAAACCTGACATGAATTTAAAACCATTGCTATTTTTTAACCTGTAGCTTTTTATGTTCTCATCACGTAGTACAGCCCTATTAAAAATTAATTTTTCACTAATAATTTAGGTAAAATGGCTGACTTAGGAGAAAATGTAAAGGACATTTGGTTTTGATTTGTTATTCTGCTTCTACCTAAGAATACATGTCTGCAGCTACATGAATCATTTCTAATTTTGAGACCTTGAAATTCACCCGGAGAATTCCCATCAAAAAAAAGGATCTTCAGAATGAAAAGAAGAAAAAAAATAAAAATACCACAATGTTGTGGCTGTCATTTGGCAACAGCTGTTAGATGTATTATTAATTGAAAATGAATCAAGTAGAAAAATATCTTAGTAGATTTTGAGAGGCAACCTAATGCAGCACTTGGTGAATACAGTAGATAAACCACAATAAAGGTTTGTGGAGGTTAGGGCATTCCTAAAGACTTGCCAGGTGGACAAAATTCCTGTGAAGCTAGATTAATCCACTTTCAAATGAAATATATGGGTCTTTTACCTCTTGTATGGTTAGCTGGTCAAGAAAAAATAGTTCAGTGTTTGTTTTGGTGGCAATGTGTATCTGACATAAACTAGGAACAAATTCCCACACCTGGAGGCCATTCCTATGAGAAACAAGACATTTATAACTCTTTGTATCTTTAAAGAACAATACAGCCTAAGAAAAACACAATGGATGGTAAATACATATCAACCACTCTTTACCCCATACCAAAAAATCACAGACTAAGCAACTATATTTACATTTTCTTTTTTTTTTTTTTTTCAAATGTCATTTTACCTCTGCTCTTCTCTGAAAAGAAGCAACTCCAGAAATTGATGTTTCAAAATTTATTAAAATTAACAGATATTGATTTTAGATGTATTTGCTTATTTTTTTTCAGCAGCCTAGATTAAAAAATCCACTTGCAAGATCTTTACCACAGAAAAACTATCAGCTAAAAAGAAGACTCTTATAGAGGAGCTTAACAACTGGCCTACAAGCAAAACTGAGTTAGTAAGAAAATAACAATGAATAATTTCTGAGTGTATCCATAACAAAGAAACAGACAAGGCCATCAGTAGAAAAACTAATTAAAAAAACACATAAAAGTTTTTTGTAATTAGGCTACATGCATAATTAAATGTATATATGTGCTTATTAACTTTTTACAAAACTTTTGCCAATTATATTAACATTAATTACTTTGCACCAATGAATATAATAAGTTATTGTAATGTAGTCAATAACTTAAAATCATATTTTATTAAGAGTGTATAAACTAAAGAACACACAAAATAAAGGATGGAGACACCATTATTATCCTAATTGCCTGTGTATGCGTGTATGTCACGTCCAACCTAACACTAACAGATTCTACCTCAAGAAAATAGAAAAAGGAATTTACAAGAATGATGACTATTCAAAACCCATGTAAAGAAGCAGTATTTTAAAACTGTTACACAAACCATATTAATTTCTACTACAAGTGCTTCATATTACATTGTACTCACTCTTAGTTTCCTGAATTATTGGGATATTAGCTGAACAAGAAGATGGTGTCTCAAAATAAATAAATCAGCATGTTGAATACAAAATGGAGGGGGTTTGTACTTTAATATATATTTAAATTTTTAACAATAGAATTGCGTAACAGTAATCTATCGTGATTAGAAAAAATGTTTTTCCAATAATTATTTTACCCTATTTCATCATAGTTCACAAATGAAACTTTTATATCAGCAATTTTTAGCTTTATAATTAATCATTTGCCATGGCAGCAATTACAAAAAATAATTTGAAGATACATGTTACTGCATTTTTTAATGTATTTTATTATTTCTAATATCACAGCATACATTGCAACTGCTGTTTTACCAGAGTGTTTTGAAACTCTTACAGAATGCACTGTACTACACAAATCTGAGGTTAAAAGAAAAAGTTTTGAGTACTTTAGAAAAGAGTATGGTATTTTCCATCAATTTCTTTCAGAATCAGAAAATGCAATACATAATATATGTTGTCAGGATTATTGAGAATCTCTTGGCAATAGTATCACACCTGAAGCAAATCTAATCTCAAATCTAATCTACTTACTAAGATAATTGTAAGGAAAAATCTAGAACTATGATTATATAGGAGTGTAAAGTTCTTTTAAACAACAGGATAAGCTGTGTTTGATTTTCCTAATTAAAAGCAGTATTTTTTTTTTTTTTTCAAAAGAGCAAAGTAAACTAGATATTTACCATAAAGACATCCACTATGAGAATGGAGGATTCCTCTTAAAGCACAGAAGAATATTTAAGCAAATGCAAAGGATTGCAAAAGTAAACACACTTGTTCTTTCACTAATGCAGTTATTTTTACAGATGCTTAATCCATTTCACTCTGAAAGTAACTTTTAATCAGAGCTGATTACAATTGGATTAAAGCCTAGACTTGGAAAATCCATTCAAGGATCCACACTGTCTTACCAGCCATTACCTTTTCATGTTGAAGACAAAGAAAATAGAGAAAATCTCATCATAGGAGAGATTTCTGATTAAGGAACAGTCTTACCTTCTGAAGACTCCCATTGTATTTTTGTCTTCAATTCAAGTAAAGTGAAGTCTAACTGACATGGTGGTTAGATATATAGGGAATTCTTGCATTTTCTATTTGAACGCTTTTAGATGCAATCTATTGATCTAGAATGTATTTCTTGAAAGAACAGTTTGGGAAGAATAAAATCTCATTTAATCTACCTGCTTCCCTTAGGATTGCTCCCATGACAGCTATATCTGCTTCTGGGACTGCAAGCACTTTACCAAATTCCAGGTTTCTACCCTTGTATCTTTCCTAGTGTTACAGATGGAATTGAACCTCTACTTGCAAAGAAAGCATAGGCATGCTATGAAAATACTATGTAATAGCAATACTGAGAACTAGCTAAGGAAATAGGAAGAAATTAAAGGCCAGCTAAAGAAATAGAAAGAAGATCAGCAACTTCAGAATATTTTAATATTGAATCATCATCATAAATATAATAAAAAATTTCATGCTTTAATCCTGAAGAATGTACCAAGAGAAAACAAGACAAAATTGTGTGAAAAGAAAAAAAATCCAGTTCCTTAGGGATATAAATTATGGACTGCAGACAGAGTTTCACTCCTCTGCAATGGGTATGTACATGGATTTGCTTCTGCCTCTTCTAGCATGAGAATTTTCAGGGGCTTTATCTAATGCTTAAAATATTGCATAAGGAATGTGCTGACTGCAAATTTGGAAAGCTCTGAGGTTTTTTTGACTGAGGGATAGGTTTTGCAAATGTTTTTTAAAACGTGAAGAAAAATATCTACCTTACAGAACTTCATTGACAAAAGGACTTGTGACTCTGTCAGGACACCAGAGAGGCTGCCAACTTCTAGGTCCCAGGATGGTGATGACAGGGTCTGGCTGGACAGCCTGTTCCACTCCCAGCCAGGGACACTGGAGCAGCTGCAGTCCCAGGCCTTGGCACCTTCTTGGGGGCCTGGAGACAGGGACAGACCACCTCAGCCAGGCTGACACGTGTTGACTAATCTAACTCTTGGGAAAAAAACCCATACCAAACCACTAACTCCTACTATCATTCACAAATCAAGTCATGGAATGTAGGTGCAAGCAAAGATAAATTAAAAAAAAAAAAACAAAAAAAAAACCAAAAAAAAAAAAAACACAAAAACCCCAGAAAACAAACAAACAGAAAGAATTAAACAGAATCCTCTACTGGAAATACAGTTGCAGAGTCTCAGGAAGTTGGTTATAGTCTCTCCTAAATTTTAAATTTACAAGTATGATGGCAACTCATAAAGGCAGTTACAAAGATATAAAGTACATTCGCTGGTTACTGTGTTTGATCAGAGCCAATCTTCAGTCTTAGAAACCAAGGAAAGCCTACTTGTACTGCTTCTGCTGCTGCTTCTGGGCTTGACATAGTTGGCAAGGCAATGAAAACACACTCTGGAGCACATTCAGAAAAGATGGACAGAACCTAAGGAAAATGGACTAACTTTATTGCAAGGCTTTGTGTTCCCCACTTGCACAGGCACTGATGGAGTGAAGGTGCCAAAGTTGAATATTTAAGAGATAACAAATGCTGTCGCACAGCTGGAAAATGCTGAATTTCCTGGATAGATGACAAGTTTCTTGGTGTTTTTTGAAAGTAATTTCTTTTTCCCTTTTTTCATCAGATATGAACTGAATTATAACAGTTGCCAAATGTCATCTTGGTTATTATCACTGTAAAACTGGTGTAAAATTGGTTTTTATATATATATATGTTGCACATCTTTGTTCATGTAGATGGCTAAATATGGAAGTTGTGTTAATTTTATGAAATTTTTTGTTCAGTTTTTCTTGGGAGGAATCAACTGCAGATGGGTTATTTTTGTTGGTTAAGATTTATTGAGGAGCATTTTCTTTATACATGTTTGGCAAATAATTGTCATACAGTTTTTTTGTTCTGTATGGTTTATTACAAGGCAAGATGTTATCAGACACACTTATTCAAATTGTAGCTGAGAATGTATGCATTGCTCTAAGAGATGAGACTGATGGGAAACCAGATGCATGCATATTTATTGATCTGATGTAGATTATTCATGAATTCTGAGAGAAGCTAAGTTTTTAAATAACAGGATTTGTGAGCATTAAAAAAAATAAATTTATTAACAAAAAATATATAAAGGAAAACAAAAAAATACCCTCAACCAGTTCTATATTTATAATTTCCTTTTTAAATGTCTACCACTACTTGTCTTTTCCACTCCAATGTGAATTAGTAAAAAAATCAAAATATGAACAGCTAAAATGTGACCTTTCTGAAGTTTGTTATTAAAATAATAATATTATTAAAATTATATATCTGAAAAAAAAAACCTGCAGAAAAAACCCTAAATACAACATAAACCAGAACTGCAAGATATTAGGCCCTTTAAAAACATATATAACCAGTGTATCACCAATCATAAGCAGGCATTTTGACACTACCAAACTGGTAGATAACAGCCGCAGAAATAGAACCTCAATGACACTTTTCCTCTTTTGCACTTACACTGCAAAGTTTCATTGTCACCTTTCACTACATGTCTGAAGTTATTATCCTCGACTATAGCAATATCCATAACAGTTTGCAAAAGGGAAAATTAAGCTGGAAAAGGGAAATGTGGATCAAGAAGGAAAGATTAGTGTGAACTACGACACTCCTGTGAAGTTCAGCTTAATGCCTGGTTCTATGTCTTCATTTAAGTTCCGTACCCAAGACTAAAGGTGGGGGAAGGGGGGGGGGGGGGGGGGGG